>JAUJYT010000001.1:0-88270 GCA_033996565.1 Nanhermannia nana
TGACTGATGTGTCAGGATTTGGGTCCGCATCCACTGCAATCATTTGGTAATTGCTTTACATTTAGTATACATTTAGAAAACATTTAAATGACTCGAAAAACATACGTAAAGGTGTGTTAAGCCTTCTGTTAGCGTTTGACTGATAGACATAACCAGAATCGTCGGTCGTATCCGAATCATTGTCCTCGTTGTCAGAACCATCAGATGTCAAAAAGCGAATGTGACCTCTGCCAAAGTTTTATCAGTTTATAATTAATACATTTTTTTTTAAAATTTTTATTTAAGCAAAAGTTTAATTCATTTGCAAAATAACAAATTGAATAAAATGTAAAAAATATAAATTCAAATAAAAGAATACCTTCTTATCAAATATCGCAGAATAGTGTTGAGGTCCGGGTCAGGGTCTGAGTCACTAAAAGAGTCTTCATTTGTCAGTTCAGAGCTGGTCTCGAGATCAGACATCACTCTCGATCTTCGCAGAAATGGATTATTGTTAGAAATATTGGATATGTTTGATATGTGCGCTCCCATGCATGCAATTACTTATGTATTAATATTAGTATTAATATTAATACGGATTATATTTGCATTGGTTTCCAATATGAATATTATAAATATTAATTATTATTTGTATTTATTTACTTTAAACTTATTTATTATTATGATTATTATTTATTTTGATTATCACTCAAAACATATTCACTTCAATAATATTTACAATTAAATCACTTAAATATTAAATTGATTTTAATATTAATGCGAATTATGATTGCAGTGCAGTATCACTTGTAATAATCAGTGAACAAATGAGTTATTATTAATAATAAACTAATATTTAATGACAAATATATTAATTGATAACATAAAGGGTTCAAATAAATTTCGTCCCAATTCTGTTATAAATATATAGGAATAGAGTACGTATTTCACTATTAAATAATAAAAGTTTATGTACTGAACGTCAGATTCTTTTAATATTTTAATTAAGACGTTAATAAGTGTTGAGATGAACAACAAAATGCATGAGTTTTAGACATCAAGTCATTCATTTCAATCACTCTTCAGTCAAATTTTCAATTAAAACCTATTTTTAGGCTTTATTTTGAAAAATTACTTAATTTTAAGCTTAAAACAAATCTAAAATCGAGTTATTTATTGATTGAACGAAAACATAAATATTAGTGTTTCTTATTTGTTGACAAATACGACGTAAATATTGAGATTTGTTAACGAGTCAGACATTCATTTAATTGAAATCATATGATATTCAGAACCAAAACATTTAAATCTCAAACAGATGTTTGATTCCAATCACTAATTATTTGAAGCCATTAAATACACGAAATAAATAATAAACTCATTAACAATATTTAGAATTTATTATTTGATTTTGAAAAATATTAATTTAAAAGTTTTCAAAGTTAATAAATAAGGGAAAGACTGATGTTTAACACATTTTATAAACTATTTGAAAACTAGTTTTGTTTATTATTGTTCAACATTTTGGGCAATTGTTCGAGTAATGCTTGCAGTCAGATCTTTGAGACCTATGCAGTAATCCTTTCATTCCTTCGACTATCTCTTTGGTCGCATTCAAACTCTTTTTACTGAATTCTTTGAACTCTTTTCTCGATTCTTTGATTTCGCGGATCAAAGTATTAGCGCATTGTCTTGACTGATCCCTCATTAGCGATTTCTCAGTTTGCCTCTTCACAAAAAGCGCTCAATGATTGCATGGTTGAGTGACACGTATTCAAATTCAGAATTCGGCGCTTTTTGTCGTCTTTTGGGACTAAAAGTCAAAGGAATGGACGCGCCGTCTCATCGAAACCGAGTTTCTGGAACAGAACGAATTCTCAATCTCAACGAGTGATCGCTTTGATGTCTTGGAATATTCCTCCAACGAATTCCTCGCCTTGAATGGAAACCCCCCTGAAATGGAAAAAATTATAAGTTTGTATTAAACTTTCCATCATTTCAATTGTTAACCAATAATTGAGAATTTGATTTCCATTTTTGCTCATCTTTTGCTAAATTGGATTTGTTTTTTGTCTCAATTGTGTGTCTGCACTTCTCCGCACTTCCCTGTCTTCTCTTACCACTTCTCATAGTTTGTATTTAAACTGATTTAATGTTTAAGACTTAATAGTTTGTCAAATATAATTAACTTTAGAATTAGTACTGATTTAATGGTTTATTTAGTGTGACAGACATTCTCTAACATAGTCTAACAATGCTTTGTATTGTAATTAATGTTTTATTAAACTTTAATTAAGTTTAAATAAAATGTTGAAAAGTGTGCGCAATATTACAGTAATGTATTGGTAATTATATGTAACCGGCGCTTAAGTTAATATAAAAAAGTAATTTTAGTTTATTGCTTATAATAATTACGCGTTAACTTGATATTTGTTTAATATGAATACTTAATAGTAATTAGAATTACTATTATAAGTTATATCGTAACTGAAATGACAGAAATGATACGACTTTAACATATAATAAAACCTAACGTAAGAGAGGTTTGATCTCTAGTTGAGAAATCATTTCGGACTATATGTATGGCTTTGGTGCGCATGACTTGAAAACATCGAGAAAGAAAGCTCAACAGAATTTACAGTAAAATATTCAGTGTCGTAGAGAGTCTCGCAAAGAGAGAGTAAAGCTGTTGTGAAATGGCGTCTATTCTGTTGGCTATCAGTCTATCATTTCTTTAAATGTCATTAAACAAGTCTAAAGTTTTACAAAGTTTTCTAATAGTTATGTAATCAGTATTTCTATAATTAAAGTAATGAAGAATACAATAACTGCTAATAAATGAGTGAAATTGTGGTCTTTATTAACAATATATTCAAATAATATATAATATAATGTGAGTCAAGACAAGAGTTTTAGCGCTTTATACTTCACATAGAGTTACAATAGTTTTGTATTGCATTGAAATATACGCTAAATGTGTAATACTATGTTCGTTCACGTGCTCTCTGTTTACCAAATATGAGAAAAAGAGCGCCACTTATGTCGGCCTCACTGAGCAGTCTATTATAATATTATGGCTTTTAATTGTTTTTAGTTGTTTTGTATTGCATTCAATTCAGTTCACAAATGATTAGTTCACTCATTAATTGTTTATAATTAATAATAAATAAGAGTCAATGCAAACAATGTCAACAAAAATAGACGAAAATTTGATTAAAGATTCAGTGAATTCATTAGAAGAGAAGCCAATTGTGAACCACAAGAATCTAATCGACAATAATATCGACAAAACTGTAAACAGTTATGTATCGAAAGGCGAGCTCACGCGTCAATTGTCATTACCGGCGAGTCTGCCATCATTAGCAATACCACCTCTGCCTTCATTGCCATCCAATCACACGACCGCTAACAGCAGTTGTGCGCCATTTCTATCACCCCCTCAGTCGGCCTCCAGTACAGACCCAGTCCATGACCTGCCGCCAGAGCTGTTACAGTCGGGTTGGAGGAGGTTTTGGAGTAAGAGAGAGGGCAGACAGTACTTCTTCAATAAGATCACTAATGAATCCCTTTGGGAAATGCCACGAATGGGCGCCGGATATGATCCCATCACTGATCCCTTAGGAATAAGTGGTTCTTCAGTTCCCACCACACCCACAGACCCAATCACTCCCACCGGAATACCCGTCAATTTTCCGCATTGGCCGCAAAGAACGGGTGATAAGAGATCTCTTTCAATGGACGACGCGTTGAGTGGTTCTCAGCCGCCGATGAAAAGGTTTGTTTTGAGCGGACCTTTCGATTTGGAGGTGAACACCAATTGTGTCATTTGGGAGAGACCTCCGAGTCTGGTCTTTCACCCACACCCAGAGGTTGAGTCCATTCGCGCCTCATATGTGGTAAAACTGCGTCAACAGTACCACGAAATGTGTCACTCCAGAGAAAACATTGAAGCGCCCAAAGAGTCCTTCAACAGATGGCTTATGGAGCGGAAAGTTGTGGACAAAGGATGCGATCCATTGATTCCAAGCGATTGCTTCCCAGAAGTGTCGCGTTCTATGTATAACGAAATGATGAACGACATACCCATCAGACTCTTTAGACCCAAATTTTCAGGAGAGGCTCGAAAACAACTGTCCAAATATGCAGAAGCGGCCAAAAAGATGATCGAATCCCGAAACGCTTCGCCCGAAAGCCGCAAAATTGTCAAATGGAATGTTGAGGACGCGTTCCAGTGGATCAGGAAAACACTGAACGCCACCTTTGAAGACTACCAGGAAAGGCTCGCACACCTCAAACAGCAATGCCAGCCACACATCACAGAAGCCGCCAAAGTGTCTGTCGAAGCCATTTGTTCAAAGATTTATCATTTGTCGTGTGAATACGCGAAAAAAATTAGGGAAAAAAATGTTGAAATCATGACACAGGAAGGTCTCAAAGGTTTGGTTTGACACTTATTCAGGTCCTATTCATAAGTAAATTAAATGTTGTATTTTGTTAATTATCTAGAAAGTGGTCCTCTAAGAGTTCAAAATCCCAAAAAGGTTTACTGTTATCCCGTTGTGATCGCAAATCCGTGTCCAAAGTTACCACCGGTTCATATATTCACTGATAAAGATATAACTCATCTGAGATATAAAAACGATTCTTTGAGAATAAACACTTTGTATTTCCAAAAGTTGGAACAACTCTATAGATATAACTGTTTCGATGATAGAAAGTTTAGCCTATTTTTAACTCGCGTTTGGAATCTTCTTAAGAGATATCAAGTAATTGTAAATTTTTACACAAACTTTTATTATCAAATAAAATGTTCATTATTTAAAATTTTACTATTTTTTAAATTCTTATAACATTCAAATTACATGAGTTATAGTCAACACAAACTTTAAAACACAATTTTAGTTTTTTTCAACTTAAACCCTCCACTGTACAAACTCTTATTGAACTTGTTGCGCAGTGATGTCAAAGAAAAACTGCGAAATCTTTTTACTATTACTGAGCAGAAAATGGTGCCAAAAGCCGAGCGCATCCATAATCCTGCTCTATCTCAAAAAATTAACTTATTTTTATCTAAAATTAATGTACTATTGGCTGCCAATAGGGTCATAGAAATGAGATATTGACCGAACAAATTCATTATTTAAATAAATTGCTTTATTTTGTTAATTATGAAATTTAGCGGTAGTGTAGAAAACTAAATATTACTTTATATTTTACAATTTATAACTCAATTCATTGTTAACATTATTGTGATATTCATTTAAATGACAGCTTTAAAAAGACCCGAACAGCAACTCATCCGTGTATTGAAAGTTTTTGCTAAAATTCTGCTAAAATAGCATCAAAAATAGGGTTATATTAATGATAATTTTTAGACATTATTGAAAAATGAAATTATAAAATATGATTGTTAAGGAGTCCTCACATAAATTATTTAAGAAATATTAGAATTGCTAAAATCGAAACACTCTCAATGCTATGTGTGCTCTCAAATTTTGTTGCTATAATTGGGGTTTTACTAAATCGGTTATATTCAGAACACTTTAACATTGCAGCTGTCGGTGCTTTAAGAATGGTTCGATAAAATCGAATTTTGCAAGTTATAAAGTAATCGGGTCTAAGTGTATAAAGAGAAGAGTCCTATTCATTACTTTAGTAACAGAATATACAAATTTCAGTGAAAAAGTTAATCAAAAAGTATTTTAATAGATATTTATTATTAAATAAACACAATTACGGGCACTTTATTACGATTATTGTGAACGCAAACTATTTTTGTTGACTTGATTTTTTGCTGAAGACATACTAACATATAGTAATTTACTTATAATTTAATCGAAAAGCTGTTGATAATTAGTTAAATGCATTGATTAATATGCGTAAAATGTGTTTAATTACAAATTGTGCTATCATTTAGACCTGGTTTGGTGCAAACGAGAGTTCAACACAGGGAGCGTTACCATTATCTGTGTTTTCAGTGCTCCAAAAACACTTTGGAGTTACGTTCGAGTGTTTTGCCTCTCCATTGAATTGTTATTTTAGACAATATTGTTCAGCCTTTCCCGACACTGACGGCTACTTTGGATCGCGAGGGTATGAATTTGATAACTTTTTGTCAATTAAATGTTAATTAACTTATAAATACTGTAATTATTTTCAGACCAATTTTGAACTTCTATCCAGTTTGCGGATCATTTGAAGCCAACCCTCCCTTCTGTGAAGAACTAATGGAGAGCACAGTTGATCACTTTGATAGGTTGCTATCGAACTCTCCCGAACCTCTTTCTTTTATTGTGTTTGTGCCCGAATGGAGAGATCCGGCGCCTAAAGTCATAACAAAACTAGAGAGCAGTAAATTTAAAAGAAAGCATTTAGTTATACCTGCATTTGAACACGAATACAGACACGGCTTTCAACATATGTGTGAAAAAAGTGATTTGAACGTCAAGTCAGTTCACGGGACGCTTATTGTGTTTCTTCAAAACGACGCCGGATTTTTGAAATGGGGCCCAACTCCTGAACGATTAGATGAACTCATGGAGGCTTATAAAGTAGGCAGAGATAAAGAGGTGCCTATACTATCGCCTCCGCCGACTCCTATTAATAATCAAAAGTCTGAGACTGAAAAACAGTTCAATTCTGATAATGTTAATAAAGACGATTTGACCGCTGTTTCAAACATTGATTAATCGATCATTTATTTGTTTGATCTTAAATTTGTATTAAAATACATTTTAATTCATTTTAATTAATTTGTGAAGTTGTAAATAATGTTTCATTGTTTTAATTGTGTTTCTTATTATAACTTATAATATAAGTTAATCATTTGTATTATACTTTAATGAACCAAATGAATGAAAAATAGCATATATTGTAATTTAATGTACAAATCGCTAAAATCTATTTTAATTGGATTATATAATAGTCTAATAAAGTAAATGTTGATATAAAAGCTTGAATATGCTGTTTATTGTTAAAGTTACCGAAATCTCTTATATCCTTCAATTAAAAACTTGGTTGAGAAGAGGTTTGAGATTAAAAACAGTATTGAGAAGCGGAAACTGAACCTCCGTTTAGAATGAATAATGCATTTATGACTAATGAAAGGGTATTATATAATAATTAGAATATAAGCAATAAGTTAATGTTTTACAGGCATATTGTAATTCATTAAACTTATCAAACTTATGATAAGATATAAATAAGATAAAGACAAAACGCTTGACATATTTTTTTATAAGCATGATATCCACAAATATTTTATTTGGTTTTCTAGTAATAACATTCAGATTGGAACTTATTCTGTCGATTGAATGCCAAAATACATCTTTAATTGAAGTGAACTTTAGCCCTGTAATTGCCGATAATATATACGAAAATGAACAAAAATTAATTATAATTAGTGTTCATAGCGATTGCCCACCTATTGGTGAATATATGCTTTACATTATTTCCAATGATAAACAAGTTTTAGAGATCAGTGAACACACTTTTTTACTCACGAGCGATGAGATTCAAATTGAGACAAATTTCACTTTCGTTATAAATGCAAAATCAATCGGGAGATCTTCTATACAATGGTCTTTGACTTATATAAATGACGATAAAATTATAACGAATGGAATATATATGACTAGTGTTCTTCATAGAGATAACGGGGTGATACTTGCTTTCACAATTGCGATTTCAGTACTAGTTATGCTAAACAACATCAATATGGGCTGTCAACTAAATTTAAATGTTATTAAAAAAGTTTTAAAAAAGCCCATTTCACCATCCATTGGATTTCTGAGTCAATTCCTGTTTATGCCTTTAGTGAGTATTGACATAAAAGTTAAAGCACTGTCTTGTACTCATTTATTCATTAATATTGAGGCCGAAAAGTATTATACAGTATACAAAATTTTTAACTCACTTTGGGTAACAATCGTGCAGTTTTGTCATCCTGTCTGTGTGTCTTATAACTAGTGTTTGAGCTGCAGCTCAGCTCAAGCAAATTTCTGAGCTGAGAGCTGAGCTGCAGCTCAAACGCTTGAGCTGTGAACTTAGCTCAGCTCAGCTTGAGATGGGCTCAGTGCCAGTCTCTACTTATAACCCTTATAACAAATCTCTATTACAAAAATATTTTAGTTCACTCCAGAACTGAAATATTCATTAATGCCCTGTCGAGCTTTGTTAAATTCTGTCTTTATAATAAACTTATTTTTAAAATTATAATTTTTAGCTTAAACATATATAATAAGGGAAAATTACGACTTCAAGTAAAAAAGTAGCTTTATGAAATATTTCTTAAAATAGTTATAAGTTAAAAAGTTTTAAGCCATTATTCGTGAACTTTTGATTTTCTCCGAAATACTGTATATTGTGACTCGTTATAACAGTTTTATTTACTCATTATTTAATAGAAATATAATTAAAATTTCGTAAATAAAAAAAGTTTTGTCTGCATCAAAACCCACTGTATACTTACGTTTTAGGTTGAATTAACGCAAACATGTTTTACAGGGTTCCTATTTGTTTGGTAAATTATATTTTCCCGATAACCCAAGTTGGAGGTTCGGCCTCTTGACAATAGGCTGTTCACCAGGCGGAACAGCGTCTAATTTTTGGACTCTTTTATTTAATGGAGACGTGGACTTGAGTATAACAATGACTCTTTTGAGTACAATCGCAGCAATGGGTGAGAAAATAAATCTAAAAATAACCTTAACTTTGAAAATGATTTTTCTACGTTTGAAGCAATGATGCCTTTCTGGATGTTTGTATTGGGACGGGATATAACTCTGAGCGATAACGTCAAAATCAGTATTCCTTATGCAAACTTAGTGTTCTCACTCATAGGATTGACAATTCCTCTGGCAATAGGACTCGTAATTCAATACCGTAGACCTGATTGGGCAGAAAAGTCGAGGAAAATTATTCGCCCATTTAGTGTGGTTTTGCTGATATTTGCCGTCGGGGGCGGTCTTTATGTAAATTTTCATTTATTAAAACTGTTTACTTGGAATATATTAGCGGCAGGAATGAGTGTCGCCTTCAGTGGATATATATTCGGCGCTTTGGCTGCATTTCTGGTTAAACTAACTGTACCAGAAATAATTGCGGTCTCGATAGAGACTGCATTACAAAATCCGGGCATTGCTTTCGTTTTATTGCAACTCTCTTTACCACAACCAGAATCAGATTTGGCTGCAGTTCCCATAATAGGACAACTCATGATGACTGGTCCGCCCCTTTGGACCGTTTATTTGATGCTTTGTATTATACGAAGAATAAGAAATAAACATATAATCATAAAAGACCAAAGTTCTAGTGATCAAAACACTAAAGTAACCAAAGAAACCCAATTGTCTGTTTAGCACTCAAATCAAATTCATAGCAAATTGTTTGCAAACAATATATCATTCATTATTATGAAAGAATATGAAAATAAAAATATAAGCTATAGTATTGAAAAACATGTTCACAATAAACTTGCTATTAATATAACCTTTATTAAGGATAAACCTATTTTAAGATTAAATACAGGTATCACAACTCGATTGCGACCCATTTTATCCAATTATAAGATCTAATCAATTAAATAAACTTGTGATCAGATTTCTTAAAATATCAATACATCATCAATTGTTGAGCTATTGATGAAAACATTTGCACTTTGAGGCCTTAAAGGCGACGCAAATGAGGCTCTCTTCAAATTAATATTTCCTCGAATCAGTTTAGAGGAAAAAAACCTCAAAATAAAAATAGGGATCAATTAAAAACTTGACTAATAATTAGACTTTAAAGCCTTCCATTAGTCTCTATATTACAAAACTTTGTAATGAGAACTGTTATATCAAATGTTGCAATAAATAATTGCATAAATGTTTGAACAATTGGTCTTTTAAACAATTTTAAAATAATTTTTAAACAATTTTATCCTCTTATAAAAAAACATAACACTTATAATAAAACTTTTAGCAAACTTTTGTGAATCGCGCAACTCTTGAGCAGTCAATGACGTCATACTCCGCTATAGTATTACAAACTATTAATAAATTAATGTTTTATATACAGTTATATTATTTCTGATTTTAATAATTTTATTATTTATTTATTTATTTATTAGTTTGCGGTTTATTTCTGTTTTGCGGACCACTAATGACTCTTCTTTTGTATTGAATTAATTATAATTGAGATTTGTCTTTAATTGATTGAAGAGAATGTCAGTCATATCAAAGTTAATGGCATTCAATGCCACTCAACAACAGTTTAATATTAAAAGATTTTTAGTTATAAGTTCGTCAGCGCTTTCGCTATTGATTTGGATCTTAAATATAATTAAAAGAAACATCGCTAAAAAGTATTTTATCTTTTTATTCATTTTTTATAAGTATTTAAATAGTAAAACAAAAATTGTTGTTCAGTTCGTCCAAACATGAAATCACATATACCTATAATTCAGATAAAGTGAGTTTTCCACTAATTATATCATTAATTAATTGAAATCTAATTTTTTCATATTTCTAAACATTTCAAATATTTTATTGAATTATTATTTAATTTGGTTTTAATTGTAATGATAGACGAAATCAAAGCCGAAAATGGAGTCGATGTCCAAAATATTCGGTCAATTGAGAAGAATATTGAAATTAATATTAGGAACAAAAGAATATTCTTATATTTTTGGTAATTATTTGAATACATTTGATTACACTCTAATAACATATAAATAACATATAAATAACATATAAATAACATATAAATAACATATAAATAAACATAAATTTGAATTTAACGAATCAATTGTTAAGAAAAAGTATTGGTATAGAAGTGAAATAAAATGATCTTTAGAGCCCATTATCAATATATTTGAATACAATTACAGGAATCGCAGCATCTCTTGTATTGCGAACAATGTGTGACCTGTGGCTTATACAGAACGGCACACAAATCGAAGCGGCGATTATTACAGCGGACGTCAGCAAAATGAAAACTAATATCAGTCAGTAATATGATAGCTATTTATCTATTTGATGGTTTTCCATAACCTCCTACTGTATTCTATTTACAGCTCAATTCTTAATATCTATGCCTATTCTTGCTCTTGTGAACAATGGACTCAAGTATTGTATAAATCAATTGCGACTCAACCTTCGATACAGACTCTCTGTTATGCTTTACAATAAATATTGTGATGGACTCACTTACTATCGTCTCAATGTTCTGGAGAATCAGTGCCAGAATATCGACCAATTGTTGACCAGTGATGTCGAAAAGTTTTGCAATACTTTAGTTGACGTTTATTCTAATGTTTCAAAGGTTTGCTCTTATTATGACTCAAGTTCTATAGAATTTGTTTTTTACGTCATTTTTTTTAACTTTTCAGCCAATGCTTGATATAATAATTTTAGTCCAGAGATTATCAGTTACTTATACCGGTGTCGCAACTCCTGCTGGAATGATAGCCTACCTAATAGTCGCTGGTCTGTCTCAACTCTTCTGTTCATTGAATTTCTATGAGTAAAACAATGTTTTCTTTTTTAACTGAAGGCACAATTCTGACTATTGCAAGACGTCCTTTAACTAAATATACTGTAACAGAAGCACAATTAGAGGGACATTTGCGA
Organism: Nanhermannia nana; assembly: GCA_033996565.1. Taxonomy (NCBI): domain Eukaryota; kingdom Metazoa; phylum Arthropoda; class Arachnida; order Sarcoptiformes; family Nanhermanniidae; genus Nanhermannia; species Nanhermannia nana. The sequence goes on from JAUJYT010000001.1 coordinate 11,592, forward strand.
TACGTCCACACCAGAATCATTTCTAATTGTGAAGAAATAGCTTTCTATCAGGGAAACAAACGGTCTCTTAAATACATTCATTCACATTATACTCAATTTTGATTAATTTTTATTTAAATCATTTTAGTGAGAGATTAACACTACTGAATGCGTTAAATCAATTACGTTCTCATCTGTCAAATATGTCAATATTTAAGTTTAATATTGATTATCTCGACAATATAGTAGCGCGATGTAAGTCAAGCCCTTAACACTCGTATATAATGATGCACATAAACTCAGTTTCACTGATTTTGAGGCAAACTGAGCCTAAGCTCACAACCACTGGACTTGAGCTTAAGCCGGACTTAAAACCACTGAGCCTCAGGCTCAAGAAAGCTCTTGAGCTGAGCTGAGAGCCTAGGCTAGTCTGTGTGCATCATTACTCATACATCTCATTAACTCTGTAACTTGTTTACAAATTTAGATTTAGCCACAGTTTTCGGATATTTATCGCTATCGATACCTTTTTTAACCTCTCGTTATATGAATGATTCACAGGGCGTTCGATTAGAGGTTGAGTCCAAGCATTTTAATAATTTATTTTAACTTAAAAAAAATACTATAAGTTTATGTAATTTGAATTGTTTGCAGACTTACTATAAGTCGGGCAGAATGATGGTCAAGTTGGCCGAATCTATTGGCAGACTTGTGATGGCCGGAAGGGATTTCACACGATTAGCAGCATATACGACACGCGTTAATCAACTCATGAACAACATTGAAAAGTTGGATCATTTCCATTGAATTTAAGCCTTGAATTAAATAAAACTTTATTTACAGTAATCGTTTCATAAATGGTAACAACAATAAATCGAACAAAATATTGAACGATGAGATCTCTAATCCATTAATTCCTGGGTCTGGTGTTGTGCAACGTTGTGATCCTCAAAACCCGATAATACAGTTTCTGAATGTACCCCTTTGTACGCCAAACAATGATATTCTCGTGCAATCAATTAATTTTACAGTAAGAATGGGTCAAAATGTTATAATTACAGGTATTGCAAACATAATGAACATTTTAAAATTGAATTATAGACTAACTTTATTACTTTAGGACCCAATGGATCGGGTAAGTCATCGTTATTTCGATTGCTCGGAGATCTTTGGCCTTTATATGGCGGTAAACTTGTAAAACCGGCAAACAATAAACTATTTTATATCCCTCAACGACCTTATATGGCATTGGGTTTGTTTCAATCAATACTCAAAATTGAGTATAAAATTCATAAAAGTCTTTGCAAATTTCAGGTACTTTTCGCGATCAAATCATTTATCCGGACACTTACAGTGATATGTGTGCTAAGGAAATATCTGACGAAGACTTAACCGATTACTTGAGAATTGTTAGAATTGATTCCTTATGTTATACTTTTGCGTCAATTATGTTCTCTCAAAACAGGTCCAAATAGAATACTTACTCGAACGCGAGTCTTGGAATACAGTACAGGACTGGCAGGACGTGCTCAGCGGTGGTGAAAAGCAAAGAATAGCACTCGCGAGGTTTGCAATGATGCCTCTTTATTTTTAAATGCAATATAAGCTTAATGTTAAACAATTTCAGATTATTATACCATAAGCCACAGTTCGCTATTCTCGATGAATGCACTTCAGCAGTAAGTCAAATGTTTTATTTGCTTTAATAATCTTTTAATTGATTTATATTTTCTAAAATACGATACAAAGGTATCCATAGATGTCGAACAATCTATATATCAATATTTGTGTGATTCAGTTGAATGTTCACTATTAAGTGTTACGCATAGAGTAAAACAATTACAACAGTTTCATCACTATGTCTTACAGTAAGCCATTCTATACGTTTCTCATCTAAAAAACATTTTTTTGACAAATGACAAACTTTTACAGATTCGATGGATGTGGTGGGTGTTCTTTCAAAGCATTACTCGACGACGACGACTCTGTTGTTTTATGAAATTTATGAAAGTTTTAAATTAATTTTATTATTATATAATTGAGATTTTATTTTTCTTAAAACAATTAAATAAATAATAAACAGGTTTCGGCGTTCAATACATGTTTTACGTGTATTGTAACTTTATGTTAAAGTTTTATAAAAGTTAACGCGAGAGAAGTGGCGCCACTTTAGAGCTTCACTTATTTACTACTTTATAAAGTGTTTTGTCTGAACAGATGTTTGTTTATTGAATTCTCATTGCGATTAAAACAATATCTGTCTATCAATTCATAAATGATTTGTCGAATTTTAAACATAAGTGTTTCACAATTGAATCCATCAATCGATATGTTGGACACAAATCTATTGAAATGTTTTTCTAGTCATGAATTGAGTTTATATTCATTGAGTTCTTACTCTTTTAATAACAATTTTTGTGATTAATATTTAATACAATCTCATGATTATTATTATTAGTTATCATTAGTATTAATAATAATAATAAAGAAATGATTTGTTTGAACACTAATTAATAATCATATGTTTATTAAGGGATTAATTTATAAAGTGTTCTGTTTTTTCATAATTATATTGTTTTGTATTAATATGTAATCGATTTTGTTATTGTTTTATGTCTTCATTAAATTAATTATTAAGTATTCAGACATTTATATAGTTATATAATAATTATTAATAACAATAGAAATGAAATTAATGTCAAACTCGATGTTAAGCAAGGCTATCAACAAATTATTTATTTGTAAGAATTGTCTTAAAGATAAGCTATTGATCATCGCCTTGAGAACTATTGGACTCATTTTCATCTATTACTGCTTTTCCATTGGTATCACTTTCTATCAGAAATGGTTTATCAAAGTATGTCTTCGAAGAGATCTCTTCAGTATTAACATATGTTTACATAAATCAGTTGTTATAATAACTAATGTTTTCGTAATATTTTTAATTATTTTATTAATTATTTGCATTCAATTTGCAATACTTTTCTAACAGTTTGTAATTAAATTTTTTATAATAGAAATTTCATTACCCGTTATCAGTGGTGACCTGTCACATGATATTTAAGTTCATAATCTCATCATTTTTGCGACTATTGTACAAATCAATAACTGGTATGAGTTATATTTGTTCCTAAACTGATATGAAACGATTGAAATGCAATTAATGTTTATGTCTCATAGGAATAACCCGAATATCGCTTCCATGGCAAGAAAATGTCCGTAAGCTGTCGGCCACAGGAATAGCGAGTGCCTTAGATATAGGGTTTTCTAATTGGAGTTTTGAATTCATTACAATTTCATTGTATACAATGACAAAGTCCACGTGTATTATATTTATTCTGATGTTTGCCATTCTCTTTGATCTCGAAAAGAAGGTTTCACTTCACATATAATCACACTTTAAGACAATCTGTGCATTAGTCTGATTGCAATATTTTATTTTTCAATTTATAGAGATTTTCTCTTATAATAGTCGTGACATTAATATCCAGCGGATTATTTATGTTCACATATCATTCCACTCAATTCCAAATACAAGGATTTCTATTAGTATTAAGCGCTTCACTTTTAGGTGGCTTAAGATGGACGCTCTCGCAGTTGGTTATGCAGAGAAAAGAAGGTTTGAGTTCATTTTTTTGTCTCAATTTTGCTGACTATTCAGTAAATCTGATAAAGAATTTTTCATTACCTTAAACCGGAAATTGTATTTGCTATAGTCATGAATTACATTTCTGTTCAATATCAAATCGGAAACGAATGTATGTTATGTATAATGAAGAGCATGGGTTGGCCTGAGCCTTGGCTCGGCTCGAGGGCCTTTTGAGCCTGAGGTTTAGGCTCTAAGACTTTCGAGCCAAGGCTCAGACTGTTTCGCCTGTTTGCAAAAGTTCACATAAAGCTATGATAATGTGATATTTATATATTATTGCAATATTATCACAATATTATCACAATATTATCACAATATTATCACAATGGATACCAATTTTTGCGCACCATTTGATGCGAGCGACAAAAGTAGTTTATTTGTTATTTAATGTAATTTAAAAATTTCATTTACCGTAATAGAGGGTATGACACGTTTTAGTAATCTTAGGCTAAGGCTCAAGGCTTTAAATTTAAACTCTAGCTCAACGCCTAATTTTCAGACATCAGACTTAAGTTCAAAGGTTTTTTGGGCATACGCTCAGACTCTGAGGCTTACGATATGGGCTCAGGCTTGTAGTTTACGAGTCAATGCGCTTCAATAGTTATGAAAAATAGTTTGTTTCTGATTATAGGTTACTAAGTATTAGATAATAAAAAAGGAAATTTTAATTATATTAGCTTTCGATTCAATGTCACTCAATAATTAATGTTTAGTTTTTGCTGTTTAGCAATTAAATAGTGTGTGACTTAAAAATTTTTTCGGAAAAAGAAAAAATCTTTTTGAACTTAACTTAAAAATGCATAATTTGATTATCTTATTACTTATAACATTAGACTATAACATATGATTATCTGAAAAGTAAAACTTTTAGTAATAGTAAAACGGGTAAAGCTTTTTATTCATAATCAGATCATAATAATCAGTGTCACGTAAACATTGTTGTCATATTTTTTTCTACTGCACGTATAATAATAGCTATTAAAATACTTTAAGCCAGTGGTGCAGAACTCGTTTAGTCCTTGGACCACAATTATTATTAAGCTTGTCGAGAGGAGACAACGCATCTCTGTTTAGGACTATATATTCAATATTAGGCAACGCGTTACTTGTTTTCAATACCAATAAACTTGTAGTTAAATGTTCGTCAGTTAATTACATGCGATTCTTAGATTTTGTGATATTCATTGAACTAAAATGCTGTTCGCATAAATATGTACTGCCAAACATACTTAATATCTTAGCAAAAACAGATTGCAAATTAGTGTAACTTTTATTTATATACAGGATAGCTCAATGACTTATGCTTTGGCTCTTAATTGAGTCAAAAGTTCACGCAGTTCACTAAGTAGCTTTATGTTCGAGTCTAACTGTATGCCAAAAAAGTTTCCCAAGGCATACAGACCTAGCATGTAGATTAAAACGGCCTAACTTAGTGTACTCAACCAAGCGGCAGATTAGCTGGATAAAGTTCAGTGCCTCACAGATAAAGTGATTCATACTATACTAATCTGGCATAAACCGCTTTGATACTTTTGAGCCGGAAAAGCGGTATATAAATGAATAATCACACTTTTGCATAAATATGCACTGCCAAAGATATTCAATATCTTAGCAAAAACAAATTCTAAATTAGTGTAACTTTTATTTTCCTGTTTAATGAAATAAATATCTTTTCTTCAAATTTTAAAGATTTCGAACCCAATCATAATTAACATTAAAATGTTTCCAAGGACCACCGAAAATGTTGTCGCGGACCACCAGTTCTGCACCTCTGCTTTAAGCCATTGAAGTCATGTTTATTTTGTTTGAAAATCTTTGTTTTCATTTTTAAAAAATTGATAGTAAGCATTAATTTGAAGCATTCCTGTCTTAAAACTTGTTAATATAGTCTTAAACTGATGAAAGAGTAATTACTTTAAGAAACACTAAATTTACTTTATTCTAAACTAAAATTTTTAGCTTAAAACACAACAGTTATTGTTTTAAATTCGTGCAAATCTAATGATAAATTATAAACATATACCGGTTCTAACATAAGAGTTAGTCTTAATATACTATAAATCTTAATCATTTCTCCATTTATTATAAATTGATGATAAGATGTAAGGCTATAACTTTTGACTTAGATTTCACAGATTTTACTGGTTTTACTGTAAAAAGAAAATTCATAAACAAATTACCGATCACTGCTTTAGATCTGTGATGTAATTTCCCTCGCGTTCGGGCAATTTTTGACGTTCATGTTAACGGTAAAATGAGAACACTTTCGCGCTCGCTCACGCTTGGGTACCGCTGAGCCAAGTCAGTAAACATTTGAGATATTTTTTATTATGCAAAATTAGTTTATTTTAAACAAATATGCGATAATGTGTGCGATTCTATGTCTAAATTCCGCAAAACTTAATAAATAATGAATTTTTGCGTAAAAATTAGTGCTTTGCATGAAATATGAGTTGATGTGAAAAATTGTAATAAGACGATACTCGCGCTCGTGATCGGCTAAACTAGAAAATTAGCGCTCGTCACCCATTGCCAAACGCTCGAACATTGAACATCACCGCTTTAGATTAGACCTTTTGTAAGATCTCTTGTAATCAGACTGATAGTTATCAGTCTTTATTTTCAACTTATTAAAGCTAAATATAACGGATTCAAGTGATTTGACAATACAGTAATTGTAGAGTTGGGCCAATCGGTTGCCTATTTTTTCTATTTAATGTTTTGCTCAATGTTATTATAGTTTATTTATTATTTAATTGAACCAGGCCTCGCAAATCCGTTGGACATGATGTATCATATTCAGGTTTGTTTTTTAATTATTTAATAAGTTTAATAAATACTAATTTAATGTGATCTCTATCCATATCTTTCATGTAACCACATCCAGCCCTGGATGATTTTAGGATTATTGCCCTTAGCCGTATTATTCGAAGCCATTCCTTTTGCTCAAAATAAAGTAACTTTTGGCCAAATCACTAGTGATTCTAAACTATTATGGGAAACAATAAGTTTTATTTTGATTGGTTCAGTCCTCGCATTTTTCATGGAATTCAGTGAGTTTTTACTTCTCACCTACACTTCTAGTTTGACGCTATCGATGGCCGGAATATTCAAAGAAGTATTTACTTTATATCTTGCCGTCAACTATAATGGCGACCAAATGAGTCTTTTGAACTTTTTTGGACTTACCATTTGTTTAGCTGGAATTGGACTTCACGTCACTCTCAAAGCATTTGACACAACTGGTAAGGTATGACTGGGACTAAAGATCATTGTAATTATTTGATATTTATTTAATTTAAACATCAATTCTTTTAATAGCAAACGAAAATGTTATTGTTAGAGAATCAGAACCTGATAACGTCGAATCTAAGAGACTATTAGAATGTCAGGACGAAGATGTCTTATTCGATATGAAACCGATTGGGGCCAAAATTAATTGACTAAATACTTCTAGTCTATGTCAACACAATTTAACATTTTTTTTGTTCGATTATTTTATTTACAAATTTGTTTTTAAGTTTTCTTGAACACAATTGTTGAGCTTTTCATTTTGATTTGTATTTTGAGTTCAAATAGACCTAAACTTGTAGGTAATACAGCTCTATTCTAATGACATTAATTTATTTTAAAATCATGAATAGTATCATAATATTTATATTTCAAAAGGGATAATAAAATAATAGTTTTGATTATATATTTTCATTAAAAAAAAAAAAAATACTTTCGCACTGCCCTTCTATTTGTTTAAATTTTGTTTAGTGATTGTGCCGAATATAAAAAGTATGTTATCTGTATTTTACTATTTACAAAAAGCGCATAATCGCAGTCCGCCCTTTATATACCTCTAGTGAACACAATAAACCATTGAAGATGTTTTCTTTGACAGTATTGCACAGCTATTTGTACTGTTAGTTCTTGAACAAAGTGCCAATCGTTATATATATAAATATTGTTACATATTATCCATACCTGTTTTATTGAGGATTTACATATAAAAGTTGGTGTACTGTAAGTGATAAAAGTTTTAAATTATTCTTTAAATAAATTATTAACCAATTATATTATTATTAGAATTGAATGTTATGATACACTTTTCTAAATATACTATAGAGTAGTGTAATGCAATCTAATCTACTGTACTATATATGTCACCGATCAATAAAACATTTCAGAACCTTAGAAATGAATGAATCCAACAATCTTTCCTTAAATAATATGGCGATTCTTAGCTTTAAGAGATATTTAAATTCTTTTTGATTTAAAGTGGTTTTCATTTTTTCATTTAATTAAACAAATTTATTCTCATTCTTGAAATCTTAATTTTTTGAATGAAAATTTATCTTGTTTGACTTAAGACACTCAAGGACTTCATTTGATAGAGCCCTAGAGTTTAGTTTACATTTGTATTTCATTGAATTTTTTGCGCTTTTAATTTTGAGTTGTTTAGCATTTACTTCTAAAGTTTATTTTGTAGCTATTTTGAAACAGAAAAAGAATAAATCATTTTCTAAATTTATCTCAAATATAGCAAAAGCTGTTCTAATACAATATTTAAAACTACTTTCTATTTGAACATATTGTGGGAAATATGTATTTATGATTGACTATACTGTCATTATAAATGCGAATTTATTAATTCAATTGACTCTATTCTGTCAGTACATTATTAGATAGTTGTATACAAATTCTAATTTCTTTTAAAGTTGTAATAGTGGTGATTGATATGATACATACAGTACCATAATCCATATTAAATTCAAGTGTACCATAAACTGCAATATTTTATTCAATATTTTATATTAATGAAACAGTTAAGCCATTCAACAATTTTTTTTCTTAATAGCAATTTAATATAAGGTTCAAAAACAATATATCATGCATTTATAATAACCTTACAGTTATAGTTCAATTATTACATGATTTTACATAAGTTAACGAGTTGATGCTTTATTCTAGTGATGAAAATCTTAATTCCATGGGATTGGAATTGCAAAAGTGTGTGGGATAGGATAGGGATATATTAAATTTTAAAACATGGGATGGGAATGGATGGGATTGATAAAAGTATGTTATAATGGGATTGGGACTAATGTCTCGTAAGTGTTTTTTGTAAGCAAAATAAAGGTACATTTAATGCATCAAATTCAATGCTAGGGTATTGCAATGCTGTAATTAAATATACTTTTAAACATATTACCATTCATTTTAATTATATGCAAGTGATTCAAAATTAGCATAGAATGGGATTAAGTTTCAAGTCATGAGATGGGATTAAAAATTCTGTTTTTCATCACTACTTTACTCAAATAATAAATGTCAAAGATATCATATTTAAAGCTTTTATGAGTGAAAATTGTTTCAGAAAAATGTTCGAACAATTTTTTGCAAATGCAATCATATATTTATATACTTAGTGTCAACCAAACTAAAAGTGAAAACTTTATATAGTTTTTTGATTGATTAATTTGAATTTTTGTATTCAACTTTCAATCATTTCCTGAGTAACATCAAAGTAATAATAATGCTCTCATTAGTTCCCATTACAAATATTTGGTTGTTATGAGAAAATTGAGGATAATCTTCAAAATAAAGTAGAAAAAATATTGGTTTGTATTGAAATAAATGAAATGTGAGTACAATTTATTTTTTCCATTAATTAAATAAACAAAAGAATTTTACATAATATTTAAATATAAGAATATAAATACTTTAATTGTTAGATGAGGTGATTATTCAAAATTCGTCATTTTTTGCATTTAATGTCTTGAGGAATGACCGCATTTTCACATATTCTAATTCTTAACATTTAAAGTGTATATAACTTCAGGTTTAAAGAAATTGCAAACAATTTATTGAACAAATTTTAAGTTTAAATAAATATTAATAAGATATCTGACTATCAAAACATTTACTGATAGTCAATATTTTTGAAAATTAGTTGAACTCAATATATGTAAGAAATAAATAATTATAATTTGTGCCCACAAAATAATACAAGAATCAAATACCTCTTATTTAGCTGTTATCTATTGAAACTAACTTTGATAACTACGAGAAGATTCAATATTTGGTGAGATTGCATATCATTATAAATATACTGAGAGTTAACTTGAAGTGTGTTCAAGAATTTTTTGGCATTAAATCAAATACAGTCGCCTTAAAATATATGAGTGTTTTGTAAATATATTCCTATAAAACAAATGAAGATCCCATTCACACAAATAATTGCAATTATAATTATATTTATTATAAATAATATTTAAGTACTTTATCATCAATTATCAGAAAATAATAAAAAATCAATTTATTGCAAAACACATTTCAGTTAATAAACTAAATTATTCTGACTGTAAACTAATTAAAGCTTTGATATAAACTTATATTAGTTTAACACTTGTTGACAATAGAAAAACTAAACCAACGATATTTTTATCTTTGATAAAATATATTCGTTTTATTCAATTTGTTTTATATTATATAATAACTTAAGTTGTTGTAAAACTCTCTTATTTATTGCCGAATTCTTTTTATAGCTTTAGATGTTTTGAGTAGTGCATTACTGTTCGCAGAATTAAAGTCCAAAAAGTTATATTATATTATGTCTATTATTAATACATCCTTATAAATACATCCTTTTATGGAGTACTCGCCTAAAAATGAGTTGATATTTAGAAAAGTGATTAAAAACTGAGATACCGTACGGTGCAGTCAAATTAAAAGTTATCTAAAAAAATTCTTTGGATCATAAATGCCTTGAATTCACTATCATTAAGGTGTGAAATATATGTCAGCAATTAAAACACTCAAATGTAGTGCAAAGTAAACAGAAAAGGCTAACTCTTCAAAAAGACAATCAAAGTATATTTGTATTACAAAACTTTACAAGATTTTCAGCATTTTTTTCACCACAAGAACTAAGTTTTATCAATTAAACATTCAAATAAATTGCTTCCCTATTGAGACGACTGAAAAAAGTTTTAAATGTATTGTTTAATTATAATTCTATCAATCATTTTATTAGAGAGGATATCCTTTATTTGCTAAAAGCTATTCATTCGTTCGGTTCTCTCATTAAAGAACTCTTAAAGAATCTATTTATTATTAGTCTTATATTTGCCAAAATAATATATACTTAAAAAATCTTAAAATACTTAACTAATAACTTAATGCGAGAAAATTATAAGCTTAAGAAATACAGCAGACTCTCGTTATAGTGAACGACCAAATGCAAGAGAAATCCGTTACTATATCGGGAGTCAAAACAATTACATTGTCGGGTATAGCGAACCAGTGGTCTAAACTATAGCGAGAAATTCACTAAATCAGACTATAACGAGATTCATTTGATTTTTCAGAATACTTTATCTCATTTTTTTTCTAAAAGTTATGGTAAAATTCGTTATACGCTTACATGATTACTACCTGTATCAATATTCTAAACAAATTATATTGCAGTATTGCATGACATTGGAATTCATTGTGAACTATTTGTAAATTCCGACAAATCAATAAAAACACAATAAATACTGTAATAAGTAGGGACAGGAAAAAATAGTCTTTTACATATTTTTATTCTTCATATAAACCATTCCGGAGTCAAATATGAATTGGAATCTCATTAAAATAAATCATTTGCGACATATTTATAAATGACTATAATTGCCTTTTTCGAGGATTAGAAATTATTTTGCTTATAAACTAATTTTACTGTCTATTTAACGTTTTTATGAGCCAACTCCCTAATGAGAGATCTCACTAAAGCCCATGTTGAAAACCAGTGAAATTTTTACAGGGATAACCCCATGTCCCAACCTAACCCTGCGTAAAAATGAAACAACTTAAAAAATTGTCATAAGGTATAAATCTAACGAGTTTTTAATGTTACTTATCTTTTGGTTCCAAATATTGGTAGTTTTTCGAATATCTTATAAATTTTCAATATTTCATGCAATTATAAGACTATATCCTTTTAATTGGCTCTACACTGCATCTAATAAATTGCTTAATATATTTAATTTAATAAATAAACATTTTTTAATAATTAAATTTTAAATTATTGCCAATTTCACAGTTTTTAGGTAATATTTTATGCGCATAAAACCATATTTAAGGTTCTATTTTTCCTATTCCTAACTTAGTAATAAGTATTATATTATACCGCATTAAATGACTCATATTATTGAATATATGATGTCATCCTTTATTCCCTTTATTCTATTTGATGAAAATATTAGACAAATAAAACAATTGGAAATAGATTCTGTATATTTCCTATTCATTTTCTATACATTTGTTTGACTTATTTATAAAATAATAACTTGTTTAGAACCAGTTCAAGATCTTTAATATGGAGTTATAGATCCTTCAAATTGATTACTCCTGACATTCTCAGTGATAAGTCTCGCAGAACTTGGAAAATAATAGTTTATATTGAGAAAATTGATGAATAAATAGCTTCTAGATAACTCGGTAGCGCACATGTATTTTTGATACTCTAAAAGAACTTTATAACAAACCCGAAAATGTTTATCTCAAACTTGAGTTAAAGTTAAAATTGTCATAGAATGAAAAGTTATTGCTACTTAAAGTTTTTGTTAAGGGGTTTAAAAGTTATAAGAAGCTCTAAAACTAATAATAAGACTAAAATAAATACTAAAACTTATTACTCTATTAAAACACTACTTGTATTGATCGGTATTCATGTATTAAACAGTCAGTCCATTATTTAGCGCTATAGAAAGTTCATGTAGGCCAATGTGGGCTATACCTGGACTATATAGGTAATGTCAATTAATTATATTTAATTGAACTTCTATTATATTATTAAAAAAGTATTCAATTTATCACTTAAGTGCTGTTATTCCCCAACCAAACTATTTTTATTCTCCAATAATGTTAAAACATAAAAACAAACGAATGATATGAACGTATAATATATGAATTGCACTGATAAACAATTTAAAAGTAAAAATAAATTGACCGTAAAATTGTTAAATAATTAAAAGTCTGTACATTACAATGTAAACTATTATTATGTACTAACTTAGTATTGTATTTAACTGTATATTCTCATGAATTTTTGCAACACCTGCTTATTGGAATAGAATAAGTGTTGATGACGTTATGATTCGGAATAATTGAATGGTTGATCAAAACAGAGAAACCTCCAAATGTCACGAACTATCGTGAAGTATCTTTAATGAGTTATTTCCATGCTATTCAAAAGGAGTTTTGTTTTTAATTATGAAACATTACTAAATGTTGTTTTAATTTGTAATGAACTCAAAAAGTTATAGTGAATAACAGTTTCAAACCTAGTATTTAAAGATGATTTTTATAACTTCTTCATTTCAGATGGAAACTGAACTCAATGTTAACAATGCATCTCCAGCTACAAGAGCACAATCAGCACCAGCAGGAAAGCCATCCTCACCACCAGCAAATGCTTCGGCAAACAATTTTGAAGAAATGTTTAAAATTTTCGCTAAATTCGGAGACAGCAAAAGCAGTGGTGACTCTATTACTCTTTCTAATAGTGATAAGTGGTTCAAACAGGCGAAAGTGATTGACGGCAAGAAGATCACTACCACTGACACTGGCATTTACTTCAAACAGATTGCAAAGTAATATATTAGTCTTACAAACATTTATTTATTTCATTCGAGATTAGATTATTTGAAATTTGAAATTTTAATTTTGAATCTTTAGAATGAAAAAAGCGCTGACATTACAAGAATACACACAATTTTTAGAGAGCATCGCAAAAAATAAAAAAGTCGATTTGGAAGAAATTAAGCATAAGGTGAATGTCATTGTTTAACTATTTTACTATATTATATATTAAACTTATTATAAGCAATCACTTAAACCTTTAAATTATTTATTTTCTTAGCTCTCGAGTACTGGTCCGCCTTCGACCACAAAAACAACGGTGAGATTGATTTTTCAAATACTATATTATATATGATTAGGAAATGAATAATTTTATCAAAATTGTATTTAAAAGTTTTTTCTAATTTTTAAAAAAATTTTATGAAAGATGTGATCAGATATCGTGAGATAAAATTTATTAAGATTAGAGACAGATTACAATCATTGATTACAATTTGTTGAAGTTTAGTTACTTTTAGTTTCCATGAGTCCCAACTCTAAATACCTTAAGACTGAGCATCAATACTGTGTTAAGACTCGAAGCATGCAAAGCATGAGCTGTGAATACTGTACTGTACTGTACTGTACTGTAACTGTAAGTTATAAGGTCTAAGGGATTTACATTATTTGCTCAAATGCAACAGTTAATCTAATTAGTCAATTATTTCTTAAATTTAATTGATATTGTAATTAATCTGCATTCGTTTCCTTTCCTATTACAGAGTAGTGTTTGTATTGTAACTCATTCTCATTGAGCTACCCCTAAAACTATGACAATCTTTCGCTAAAAAAGGCGATTTTGACACATTTTACTGCATTTTTTTAAACAAAATTATTTAATAAAAAGTATTTTTGAACCTATCTGTGTTTACAAGTAATTTTCAAACATTTGCACGTTTGATAAACAATTATTTTGTTTAAAAGTTAAAACTTTCAAATAAATGAAATAGTTTTGTTCATAATTGACTAGTAATTCACAGCTAAGCAATGCATTAAAATTATAAATTATTGTCATATTATTGATAATTGTTTTGCATTTAGACGGCGGTCACATCTGGTGCAGTCGGACGACTGACTGATCACACAAAATACACCGGATCTCATAAACAGCGATTCGATGAAACAGGGAAAGGAAGGGGTAAAGCAGGTCGAGAAGATATTCCTAACAATTCAGGTTATGTCACAGGTTTCAAAGAGGAGACAAGTCCTACAAATCCATAAAAAATTACTTTCGATGTCATTTTAATTCACATTTTTCTTTATTCATCAAACATAAGATTTAGTTTAGAGAAACATATTTCTAAACTTTTCATTTCGTTAAATATAATCAAATTTTTCTTTATTAAGTTCTATAATACTTTACAATTTTATTATTGTTAAAATATATTTAGAGATATATTGTAAAGATATGCGATACCACCACAAACTCTTTCATTAAGAAGTATTTCTTGTCTTCATCTTATTGTCCGTTTTATCTTTTGTCGTCTATTCCACTATCTATTTAGTTGTTTAATAATTAGAGTATTGTTCTTAAGCATTTACGAGTCGGTGGTTAGAAACAGAATATTTGTTATTTTTGGCACTCATTCAAAAAACATGGTCAGACACTCAATTATAGTTTTAATTATTTTTTGTTGAAAACCAAGTCTTACTTAATCTAAAAACAAAGCTTTGAAGCCGTGTCTTCCAGTTTGAGTCACTATGTATTTTTTCCTTATGATTTGCTTTAAATCATTCAATGCTTCAAATGCATTACGAATTATATCCGTGTAACTGATATTGACCTGACTTTTATGTAATTTCCTTTGTTTATCCATTATTTTGATTTATTATTGATTTCTATTTAATAGTCAACTTTGATATTTAGAAATTTTTATAAACGCTTAAAAAGCAATAACATATTGAGGCAGTTAAGAAAGTCCATATTTCAACTTATATCATAATAATTGATATGACATACTCTCAAAGCTTGATAAATAATTTATCGCTCTTCAAAATCTTGATTTCTTATTAGCAAAAAGTTGGGAAAATAGACTTTCTTTGGCACAATGTAAATATTATTAATTAATTTGTATCATAGGTTAACACGAGCATTGGCTAATTTATGAGAGAGTTTTTTGGCCAGTGTTATAAAAATATATAAGAATATATAGTAATTGAAACTTTCTATAGAAAAATATGGAAAAACTTTATGATTTGAGTTCTTATCTTAATTTGTATTATCAGAACATGATATATGATTCAACTTATTATTAGTTTTAATCGATTTAATATTTGAGCTCAAATTTCGGGAAAACTTGTGTAAACGTTCTCTCTCTCTCTCTCTCTCTCTCTCTCTCTCTCTCTCTCTCTCTCTCTCTCTCTCTCTCTCTCTCAGCTAAAGCTCGTGTTAACTTATAATTTGTATAATTGATGTTTTGTTTACTTACAAAGTTAACTATTTATCACTTAATACATTATTGAATCATTTAAATTATAGTTTTTGCATATTGTGGGTCACACTTATACTTATGTAAATTCAAAGCTTAATGTCATTTAATTATATTGTAATATTTGAATGAAGTTAACATTTATTAAAATTACTTATTGTCAAAATGTTATTTCGATTTTCATGCTTTAAAAATGAAAATATATCCTCAAAAGTTATCCACTGCACAATTGGGTGCACACCAGCTTCGAACGTTTGTAGCTTTACTTTGAGACCTAAGAGCAACTTATCTCTGGCAGATCTCTTGTAGAATGAAAACTGCACTAATTTAAAAATCATAATCAATCCATTTTACAGTAAAATAAGTTGAATTCAGTATTGAAAATAAAATTCTTATATTTTAATTATGATTTATATAAAATTTGAAAATAGCTTATATTATATAAAAGTATAATACAATCAGTATATGTTATTTCGATTATCATTAAGTACTGCATCAGTCATCTGATGATTATCTGATTGAAAAATAAATAAAAGAGTGCTTTCTCTTAAAAATTATTATAAATAAATATTTTCTAAACTCAATTCCTTTTTCTAAAGTATATAATCATTTAAATAATACATTATTTGTTTTTAATGAGTAAATAAATATTAGAAAAAATGTTAAATTGTGTGTAAATGTGTTTGATATATGTGTTAATAATTTAAACAAATAAACAATATGTTTGTGCTAAGCGTTGGCCGGTGTTTGTGTGCCAACAGAGAGCTGCTTACTCGAACAGTAATCATATTTTGTAGAAGTCTGTGTGTCATCAGATGAAAGACACGCTAATATATCGTCTTTTGTGGTATTTGTGGAAGCGTCGACTGTAGAGCGTGTTTGTGTGGTGTGATCTGTGTGTTGTATGTAATGATAAGATGAGTTGGAACTGGAAGGCAATAACATGGCACTGGCTGTGGTCACAGTCTCTTCAGAAAAGGCTCCCGAAAATTCAGAGGTCATCAGTCCCTGAATATGTTCAGTACTTCCGTATTGGAGATCATTACCGGAATGGACTAAAAGCGTATTAATTTCTTGGGCCATATCTTGTATTACTATTGAGGCTCTTTCCATGTCGTCGTCAAGAATCGAAGCCATCGAATCCTCGGTTCCAATCACTTCGCTATTATTGACTTCTTCACGATCGGGCGCTTTAAATAAAAGTATAAGGTTTTCGGTTTTGAACTAAATTACTATAAACCATAAACCTATAGCCAACGTCTCTTTAGAACGTTATTTTCGTACAAATAACTCAATTCAAAATTTAATCAACTATTTTATTAAATTTGATTTTAAAGTACATTAGAGAGAAACAATACATTGAACCGAAACGTTGAGAATTAGTTAAATTTAATTATCGAGAATTCATTTGCATAATGGATATGATAGGAAAACATTCATTAAATGATCAAAAAGTATAAATATCTACAAATTTAACAATAATTTCAAACCAAACATGAAATATATTATTGTACCAAATATTTGAAACGCACTTTCATTTAAATGTTGTTTTCCTTTAATAAGTTATATCAATAGTTATACTCATTAATAAGTGTAAAGTTTGTACGAAAATTTGCTACAATTGGCTATAGGTAGGGATGCAATGGTATGCATTGCTATTCAATTTTGTTAACAATACCCTCTGTATCACAATCTGTATCACTCGTTGCTGTCATAACAAATTCACTGACTCTTCTGTTTATACTTCTATTTTTGAGTTTTGGAAGCGATTTCTTTCTTCTGTTTACAGGTTTCTTATCTGTCTTATGCGATGTCTCGTCTTTTGCAGACTTCATCACAATATCTCGTTTCTTGCGTTTAACGCTCTTTTCTTGAGGGGAGTCTTCATTTTTATGTTTCTTTTTATCTTCTTTTCGTTTTTTATTTTGTTCTTTTTTGAGTTTGGCTGCGATGTCGCGAATCTTTTTCAAATGTTCCAGAGATCGGGTAAGTCTTGGAATATTAATACTGGAAGAAGAAGACGAAGAGTTTGGCAGCGATTCGGATGAAGACGAACTACTCGTCGAAGTCGATGAATGAAGGCTTTGGTCAGAAGGGAAGCGACGCAAACGTTTGTGCTTTTTTTCAATCTCAATAATTTGCTGTTTTATGAGTCGCTCTCTTTCTAAAGCCTTACTATCAGTCGGTGGGGAGAGTGGTCGCGAACTTCTTGTCAATCTTCTCGGTTGTGGACTAAGACTAGCTTTTGCTTTATTGGCTGTTTTTGTGGACCCTTTGGGACGTCCGGGAGTTCGGACTCCTTTCTCAACAGATAGTGATCTTTGAAATAAGTTTTTATTCTTAAGATCTCCTGATATTAACTTTTGATTCTTAGGTTTAAGTTCACTCGAACTTAATATCTTTTTTTGGTTACTTCTCATGTTTTTCTTGGATGAGTCGCTTTCGAATTCACTATCGAAATAATAATCAATGAGAGGCACCACTGGTTTAGCTTTTCTTTTTTGAGGTCTTATTCCAATTTGACTAGAATTATAAGATTTCAGTTTTTTTCTATTCATGTTATGCATCAGTGAAGTGATGGCTGTCGGGAGTGATGGCAAAGAATGTGTGCAAATGCCTGAATGATGTGACCGTAACACACGTTGAGATACAGATATGTTTGAATTACTGCTCGATTTTAAATCAGAAGATTTTACTTCTTTCTGATTGTATGAATAGTTTCTTAAGCGCTGTCTCGTCTGTATTCCTTCCAATTCTTTACCCATTTGAGAGTCTTTCCTATTGATGCGCTTCACTATATGGGACGGATTATTAGACTTCTTTACAATTCTCTGCTGTTTATACTTTTCTTTAAGTGTATTAAAACTTTTAGTTTTAAATTCGTTCTCATCTTTGAGCCCAAAATGCTTGGAATGAATTTGTTTTAGTGCTGGGCCCGGAAGTGATATCAGGTTTTGTTTAATTTCTTTGTTATTCTTAAGACCACTATCAGAACAATTAGAAGATTGAGTTCTTCTATTCTTTTGACTCTTATTTTCCAATCTATTAAAGTCAGACTTTCTGTTCGACACCTGAAGACTTGCTTTACTGCTCAACGAAGTAGTTTTGCTGACATTACTGGAACCACTGCCTCTTCGGTCAGAATTCCTGAGTCGACAACTCGTGTATTTATCGCTGTTTTGTTCGTATTCATCACATGAAATATTTTCACTATCAGTGTCTGCCTTTTGGTCTTCAATCGCTTTTTTACTTGAATTCAAACGAATGAAATCAAGATTTGGGGGCAAAATAGGTGATCGACGAAGACATAGAAATGTAAGGAAGTCTTCGGTTTTGGGTTTTTGATTGGGAAACAGTTCCACCACATTCGCCGGCGGAACAAAACCTATTTTAATAGGTGTCGAAACAGGACTATTATTATTAGATCCGGAACTTTGTGCGAATTTTCTTTGAGCCGAAACTTTTGCCCTTCGATGTGCTGCCAGTGATAATAGAGAGCAATTGTTTTCACCTATTAGTGTACTCTCTTTGCAAACCATTCCTTCAGAGCTGTTATGAGTATTCAATTTTGAGTAAACACTACTTCTGTCCACATTTTCATTAACGCATTCATTGCTTTTCACATTTGGTCCACAAATTGGCGAAGATTTAGAACTCTTCTTCGCGTCTTGAAGTGACGCCAATAGAGCTTTCTTCAGATCTTTCTCTTCAGACCAAACGCTTGTGTTTTCGTGATATAGATATGTCTTTAATGCAAATTAACATAACTTTTATTAAATATTTTATAATATAATCTAATTATAAATATTTTACAATTTTTTATTAAAATCTAATAAATTATAATAACAATGAACTAAAAATGGAAAAATATAAATAAAAAACAAAATGAAAACAAAATGAAAACATAAACATAAATGAAATGTAATGAAAATGAGTCATACGTTGACTCTCTGAGCCGCCCGTCTTTTCGGTCTTTTGTTAGTATTGTTATCATTGGTCTCATTGTCAGGCATTTCAATAATTTCAATAACAAATCAAATGTTCAACACTTTTCTCATTTAAATACATCACTAATTACTTGATTCTGATTTTGGTTTCAAAGCCGAAACTTTTGTTTACAAACAAACCGTTTTAATGTTTTGTTTTACAAACAAATTAATAATTAATTAAAACACGAATTAAATGCTGATTAGAGTGAAGCGAAGTCACGCTTTCATAGCTTTCATAGCAGTCACTGAGCTATAGACCCATTACAAGCACAATAGACCATAAACTAGAGCCAGACATCAGTTTTATTGGGTTTGCGTTGGGCTTGTATTGGGCTTGTATTGGGCTGTGTTACAGGGTTTGGCATCACTTGCATTGCATGCCATGGGATGGGCTCTCATTAGTATATAGTGGACTACAGTTTTGCTTAACGTCACAATTCATATTAAATCAATGTTAAAGGTTCTGTAGAGCCACAGATCATACCATCATCGGTGCAAATGTTAACTTTTCGCTAAATATGTTTCATTTTTTTAACTTTTTAGGAAAATTATTTTCTTATTATAATTAGAGAAGAGTAAAGTCATTGGCATTAAAAGCATAATTATTATATATTTTTTAGTATTTTGTATACTTTTTTAGGTATAACTGTTATTTCAATTTAAATGAATTTCAGTTCATTCAATAGAATAAAGCAGAGGTTCTCTCAGTTCCTTTTGCGGACCCGATAGCACCGCTCCTTCGAGAGTTGTCAGGCGGATAGTGAACAAGTTAAAAAATGTATGTCTATACAAACGTGTGTTGGTTTGCATTCATTTAATAAATAATAAGTTGCTTTCACTTGAAAGCTTATTCAAAAAAATTTAGTTCAATTAAAAAATGAATGCAATTAAACATTTATTATAATAAAGTTTAAATTAAAATCTTATTTATTTAATATTTTGGCGCAAAGAGAATAAACTATTTATTGATAAAATTTTTATCTCATTTATTACAATTTGTATTTTTTATGTTAAAAATTGTTTAAATGACAAAATATGTCAATTTTTCAATACTTTTAAATTTATTAATTAAAACAAAATATTTTCAATTTTAAATAAGTGCTAAAAGTTTTATTGTTTAATGATTAACATGTTTAATAAGTAGCCTTTCCTCTGCTTTTACTATCACTAAAGTTCAAACTCAATTCAAGTTTTGACTAAAATTTTGAAAAAGCCTTCGAGTGTGCACTTAAGCCCTTCATAAGAGGACTTCCCGTACAGTAGCCTTTAAGTGCAATAATGAAAAGCTATAATTTTCATGCTTTTGATTAAAAGAAACTTTAAAATAAAGAAAACAAACACCAATTGTCAGCATTACATGGACTCGAATGACAAAAAATATTTATAGCCTTTATAATGCACTTAAGCACCTGCTATATGTAGTCATCTTATAAAGGGGTCCGACGCGAAGGTTTTTTTAAATACTCAAAGGCTGAGTTGGAGCATAATTAATGTTATCGCATAGAAAAGGGTTTATAATTAAACATTAAGTAATAAAACTTTTAGTATTTAATTTATTTGAAATTAAAAGTATTATATAATTTAATTTGCGAATTGCTTTTACTAAAATGAAGCCTAGAAATAGTCTTTTATATGAATTAAGACAATCCCATTATGCGCATAATTTTTATATAATTTGTTCTGTACTTCAACAGTTGTATGCAATAGAAGATAGAAAGTTTGAGAATAAATTTTATTTACATATAAATATGTATATAAGTTAAGGCAGGTGCGCCATTTGATCCTGATCCTCATTTTTGATCTTGATCCCCATTTTTTGACATCCCGAACGTGGTCAGGATAAAAAAGTGGATCAAAAATGATCGGATCCTCATTTTTGATCCGATCTCAAACGGCGAACGCGATCAGATTTGATCCTCTTTTGGTTGTGGCGTCACTTCACTAGATATTTGTGTCTTTTTCTCATTGTCTACAGTTGGCAATGAAACATTAACTACAATAGGGGTCTCTATTTGCAAAACTTTTATAATTGATCCACTTTTTAAAACATTTACGTTTGATCCTCTTTTTAACATATATCGCGAACCAAAATAAGGATCAAAAATGATCTCTATTTTTGATCCGATCCGATCAGGATCAAACGGCGAACATGCCTTTATACTGGTAGACTCATATTTTTTGCCTTTTCAAGACCGGGACCTACTCTGGAAGCACTAGAATGTTTCAATAAGAATGGATCGCGAAGAAGTTCAAATACTATGTCTATAGAATAAAACTTGTGTTCGTTTGGATTAATTTATTAAATCAAATAATAGGTTGCTTTCAAATTAAAGCTTATTTAAAAAGTTTGCCGATTAAATATTTAATACAATTAATTAACATTTATTAAATTAATTTTTATTTATATTTATTATTTGCTTTAATAGTATTATATATATTAAAGACTTATTTAAATACCAAGAATATTAAAAGTTTATACAAAGTACTGAACTTAGATTCTATTTCTCAAGTTTTACAAAACATTTGTATTTAATATGATTTTGTTTTCCAAAATTGAAAGAAAATAAGCGACGAATAAAATCGATTGAGAGAAACAAAAAGGGAAAGAAGAGCTGGAAAATTGATTATATTATTGTCTTTAGTCATTATATTGGCCGTTTCAGAAATTTCAAGTATCCATAGACTTAAATTAGAGAGTACTAAAAGTGCAGATACTTGTCTCATATTTACAAACTTTCTTCCCTGTGATCTCATGAGAAATGATTGTAAAGTAATTTGTGTCATAAGTATTACACCATTGAAAAGCATTTCTATATTAATGTGCTTAGGGTTGGAATAAATTAAAATGTCAGTCAGACCAGAAATATATGCCGCCAATAGAGTTATATATATAATAAAATGGTAATCGAGTGAATTTATTTGATATTTGCAGTTGAGATACTTCTTCTTTCTTCTAATCACTAAACCAATGACAGCAACGATTCCAGAGATACCCTAAAAAATAGCATATTATATATTTTTTAATTTGCACTTTACTTATTAGTAGACTCAAAGTTTTAGCTAAAATTTTGGAAAATCCAATTATTTTCAGATAAAAGCTTAAGTCTATTGATATGTGAGGAAACTCTTTTTTGAATTTTGATAAATGCTGTGCTTTTTGCGTTCCTTCGCTTATATCTATACAGTGAATGTTATACAGGTATATAAAAGGAAAAGTTTCACTAAATTTGATAATTTATTAGCACATTTATTAAAACTCGTTTAGTTTTTTGAGAAACACATTAATCTTAACAAACAATAAATTAAATCTTACTTGAATTGAAGTGTGTGTTATTATTTTTAGTAATTCATCTTCAAGTAAAAGCACAATAATAGCAGTCGAAAGTACAAGAAGTCCAATAAAAAAGCCTTTAATAGAGGAGTGTTTACTAGAAAGAAAAGCTGCTCTCATGGCTTCTTCATCAGAAAGCTTAGCTCTAATAAAATTTATCTTTGATTGATTACTGGCGAACCAAATGGTCACCAGAATAAAAGTTGTCAATAGTTTATAGTGATGTATAATCGGCAAAATCAGATTAGCAATGCTTGTCGGCAGAAACATGTTTCTTGTTCTCAGATTCGATGAAATGAAAGTCAGGTTTTTGTCATTAACATTGAAATAACAGGCTTCAAACCTCGGATCCAAGTTAATTATCCACAAAGATATTTGCGTTGACAGAATATGTGAGAGAGCTATATTTGTTAATCCTAAATGTTTATCTTGTATGACCTGAATTAGAAAACCAACAAAATTCAAAATTCAAATAAATCAAAGTCTTATGGAATGGGAGATCTGATATGATTTTTAATGGCTTTAATAAATTTGTAAAATATTATTTAATTTTCCCGTGATTTTCAATATAAATTCCAATAAACGTTAAGTTATTTTAAAATTACTTAAAATTAATACATAATTCAAAGCCTTTTACTTCAATTTTGCTGAATAAGTTTGGACTTGTCTTAAAGAAATATAAGGTTAAGTTAGTTGAATGTGCAATTACTAAAACTTTATTCTAGACTCATGTAGTGAATGGAAATGCTGACTGCATAGGATGTCAGAGTTATTAGATCTCTGTAGGATATTAACTCCTATTTTCCTAACAGCATACATACTTGAAAATGTATTACATGACTGACCCATCCATGGGACAAAGGAGGCTCCGACTCCAGCAAAAATTATTAAATCTAATATTTTTACCCTATACCAAAAGATCAACTTAGCATTGCTTTTTAATTTAAAAATATGTTTTAATCATTTAATCAATTAATCATTTTTATTGAAAGTCTAATAAAAAGAATTTTCAGTTATAGAGAGTGAGCTGGCTGGATAGCTCAGTGGTTTAGGCTTTGGCTCTTAATTGAGTCAAAAGTTCACACAGTTCACTAAGTTTAACTGTATGTCAAAAATTTCAATGTTAGCGAGACTAAAGCGGACCAATTTATTGTACTCTATACCGGGCGCAGTCAATATGATTCACATTATCACTAATCTGCCACAACCGCTTTAATACCTTTGAGCTGCCTTTGAGTATATAAATGTATAATCACAGCTAGTGATGGGTAAAAGCTCACTTCATCATATAAACCATAAAGTACTATGAACTGTGCAGCAGCGGTTCTCAGACATTTTTTGGTCGCGACTTACCTTGTACATTTTTTGATCAAATATCAATTATATAATGCTAAACAAAATCGTTTTGCAACCTACCATTTGAGAACTATGCTCTACAGCAACGCTTCTAAAACTCGGTTTTACGGATCAAAATGATCCGCGGACCGAAAAGAATTTAACATTATGTTTTATGAGACCAAGTGATTTTTTAAGTGTAAATGATTTGCGAGGCCAAAAAGTTTGAGAACCTATGCTCTACAGTATTTGAAAAGTCTATTCTTTTTATAAAATTAATAATAAAACTCTTATAGAGTTGTTTAAACTTATTAAATAAGTTGTTAAAAATTCATATATCGTTAAAAATTGAACTTTTATAAAAAAAATAGATAAAAATGGTATTATCTCGAGGTAATAGCATAAAATTCATTGAAGCGCTCACAAGCATCACAAATAACATGTTACTGATATCTGATTTAAGATATTTTCAATATTCTATTAATTTATTGCCACTAATTATAGTACTTATTGACTAAACTCGAGCAAAAATTGATATTTTTGAATGAAGTTATAAAACACTAACCTGAGTGAGCAAAAAATGCATTAAAAATAGTGTGAAAATGAAATGAAGAACTGGCATAACTACAAATTCATTGTCGATACATTGCGACACATCTAAACCAATTTGAATTAATTGCATTACTCCGAGAGAAGTGGCGCCAATCAATATAACTGTGTGCTCTATAGATTAGATTTTTTGTATGCTTTTAATTGATTTTTAAAGATTTCTTAACAATAGACTCACCGCTAGGAATCTCTTTAATTCCTATATCAGTTATATCAGAATTACGGCATCGCAACAATAGAACAAATATGATTGAGAGCGACAATAAGTACACAAAATATACAAATATTATAAGTTCGTAAGAAAACAAATTGTTATAACTTTTTTCGTATTCTGCAAATAAATGTTTAATTAAATTAATTCATGAAATAGTTGTAAACGTTAAGAGTATAAAAATTTGTAAACTAATAATTCGTATATACCTTTATATCCGATGAGACACACTGTGATAGAGATGTGAAACATTAGATATACTTGTGATAAAAAAATAGACTTTTTTGAATTGTATTTAAGATCAGATTCTTTGTATTTATGTTTTTCTTTGCGATCTTTTCTACGGAAAGTATCACTTCGTTTATCATTAATTTTTTCTGTATTTTGTAAACCGATAGCACGTCCTGAACATGGAAATTGTGTTTGTCTTCCAGAAAATCCAAACGATTTGTTTCCACTAATATTACTGTTGACGACTGCAGAAGAAGTAATGACACGTTTTGGTTGAGTCAAAGTAGAAGGAGATATTTCTGGCGTTTGATCCTGAAGTAGTAGAGGAGGCGGTGGTGGCAGTGGAGGAGAAGTTTTTCCACCCATTGGAGGCATATATCCGGTCACTATTCGAGGTTTTTGAGATTTTGAGATCGAAGAATTGTCCTGATGTTGAACTTTGACAACTGGACAACGAGGGACTCTTACCTCATGAGTTGGCAAATCTGATATCATTGCTAAACAGTAACTTCATGTAAATATGAATTAATGCCTCTCATGAGTCACGACATAACATTCAATAATGATTTTATAATTGCAAAACTTTATTAAATAATAAACTATACAATGAAATGAAACACCTTTACTATGCATTTCATTACATGCAAATGAATAGGATTTAAAGTTAGCACAACATTCAAAGTTTGCAGTTATGGTTCACTGATTGTACATAACTTGCCATCAATAAGAAAACTTTATATTCTAAAGTTGTAATGACAGAAGTTAACTACCGGTATATGAATGATTCCTTTTATTCAAAGTTCAGTCGTCTATAATTAGCTGAATAAAGGATTTGAGGTTTAGTTTAGTTTAGTTTTGGACCATTTGCTTCACATAATTACAGTTCGTTCTTCACATTAAAACTATTGTCAATGTATTCTACTGTTGAGAATTTGAATTATATAATAAACATTTGATTAGACAATAGAATAAATGAGTGGTAGTCATAAACATGAATGTATTGCGAAAATGAACTTTTTATTTCAATATAAACTTTATTTATAGAACTTTTAAAAACATTATTTACAGTATTTATTTAATAAATGACTGAAAGTTTAAATGAAGATTTGACTAGAAATACAATTTAATAAAATAGACATTCGATAAATCTTTCAATTTAAGTCAAATTCATTTAAAAACTATATTTAAAAATATTAAAAACTAAGAAAACATAAGTTGAAAAAACTCTAATATCAGTGATCGTAAGCTTTTGATAATTTTTTATTATAAGGCGTCCTATAGGCCAATGTCTGTCCGAATATAAACAAATCAATGCTCACTTGTAGAACACCACAGACCCAGAATTGCAACGGAGCGCTTCGTATTATGAAATACGAAGTTTTGAAGAGATCTCCAACAGTCCACATAAATACCATCATTTCACTAAATCATAATATAAATTCAATTCTTTATATAGACATTATTTATACATTTGTGTAACACTTGAATACCTCATTCCAACAGTTGATTTATTTTTATAGTTCTTCAATAGCTGTGGAGCGCCGAGCAGTGCTTCAATAAAAACAGCTAAAAAGCCAACCGTTTCTACTAATACGGGAACATCAATAAATACGTACATAAATATTCCACTAAAAACAGTGAATGTCGCCAAACATTCGATATAACTTATAAAATCTGTCCACTGCCAGAAGTAACGCCAATCAAAATCTATTCAAAAACAAATTCCATTAACAATTGGACTAATTTTCAAATTTATAAATTCATTTAAGACTATATTAGTGCTCAAAATAAATGTAATTTAGATATACTGTAAAAACTCATCTTTAAAGTGAAAGTCAAGGGAAAAAGCTTTGCCCCAAAACCTACCATAAAATCTCTTTGGTTGCAAATTAGCAGTATTTCCATCACTACTATCTGTAATCAGTTAAAAATTTGCATAAAGTAAAGGAAAAACTAAAATAGTTAGACGTGAGTATGGAAAGGAAAGGGATGACTAACTATAAGGTTAATTATAAGTTAATATTTACTTAAGTTTATATAATAAACAAAACCCATTTTATTTATTGAAAACATGCAATTATTAGGACCTTTCATGTCATCTAAAAGAATACAATTCGAGAATAATAGATATGTTAAGCAATTATTAAGACAATTAAATGAATGCATAAAATGAATGAATACATGAATACAATACCGATAAATAATCTATTTTTGTTTGGAATTAATAAGTCTTTGTTTCTGACTCTAACGCAAAGTTCAATGATTGCAATCATTGCCAAATTCATAACAAATGATTGTATAAGAAGTGGTGCTTCGAATTCGTGCCCAAACCTAAAGTACATTTAATCAAAAATAACAAACATTCAAAACAGTCTTTTAGAGGTTTATAATAAAATATAAATAAATGTATTGTAAAGTAAAAAAACCAAAAAAAAATTTGTACCAAAACATTATTCTGAGTGTATTAGCAATAAGTAGAGCGAAACAGACATAAGTCGAAAATCCGTCTGCATTTTGGGTGCGATTTATTTGTCTGTATTGGGGAATGTATGGCAAAACACCTCCGAATATAATGCCTTTATATCGAATATAAGTAAATATAAATATAAATTACGTAAATCAGTGGCTCTTTTAATATATTATTTTATAAGTTATTTTTTAAATTGATTACCAGTTGAGGCCACATATGATAGAAATCGGTTTAAAGACATTTCACGCCATTCTTCTGACATCCATTCCATTTCTCTTAAGTTTGTTTTGTTTTATAATATTTTTGTAATAACAATTAAATATATATTCGTATTAAATATGAGTTTGCATAATGACTTCATTTCATTATCTTTTCATAAATCTCAAAAATGAGTCTAAATTGGGACCAATTATTATTATTTATTATAAATATTTATAAATAATATTAAATTTTGGTTTTGTTATGACTTCAATTCAAACAACAAATAAGTAAACAATTGATTTGACATTTATTTAGACCTAAATAGTAGTCAATAGTTTGATGTTTTAAATGACTTTAAAGTAAATAATAAAATATTGTTATGTATTATGGAATGAATTAATTTGATGTAAAAGTGAACATAACTTGAATGTAACATAAGAGTCATGTCATGTGATTCGTTACTTTTCAAGTCTATCAGAGTTTTGTTGAGTTCACTGATAACTGCATTTCGTAACTCAGAGTAACTAACGATAGAACACAAGCTGTTCAGTATGTGTAACATATAGTTTAGAGAATGCTATCTCTATATCAACATAAGAGTTGAGTAACATTTTTCATGTTATCCTTATTTGTTTCCTTTGCATACAACTCACGAGTTATTATTTTATAACTTCTAAATGTAACAAAAGTTTCTTAATTTGATGAAAACTTTAATCTTAGTATTGCTTTCAGTGATTGAACTAATTTTTAATTAACTCGCGTTTACTTTAAAGCTCGCGTTTTTTCAGAATCAAAAGTTTAATCTGACTTTTGATTAATTTAAATTCACAGCAAAGGAACCTCTTTGAGAACATATATTTCTTACTTATCTGTTGACTGTACAGATATATTTATGTAAACCTGAATATAAGTTTAGGAAACATTATTTGCCAAACCCTGGAATGGAAGAGGAAATAGTTTTTCCAAAAACTTTAAATTAATAGAGTTTTACCCAATAAAAGCTTACTTTCAAAAGTCTCTAAACATTAACTCTTTTGAAATCTTTTGAGATGAAGAGAATTGAGGCTATAATGTAAAGACTGATCAGTGCGCAAAATATCTGTTTGATGTCAATCAAAGTAGTTCTCAATTTGAATAAAAACGAATAAAAGCACTTAATATTTAGTTTTACAATAGATTTGAAAACATTCGCAGTTGAATCTAATTTTTAAATGAATGATAATTTGGGCTAAACTTTTACACCTTAAATAAGTGAAGTGTGGCTCACATTGAGTGTAAACTGTGTGTAACAATGGTTCAGCGCATTCATAACGACTATTGTCATGACTTTTTAGTTTTAATTTATTTAAATTTTGAATATTTAAATTTTTTTGAGTTAATGTGAAATTAATGGATTATTTGAACAATGGTTTGATGCAAATTAATCTAATTATGTATTACTTTTACCAATTCTGTGATACACAGACAGAAAGAAGCGCTTAAGTGAAACACTGAAGTCTTTATATTAACTAAAAGTTGACATTAATAGTCAAAATGGGCTTTAAATTCTTAAAACTCAGGCCTTATTTCGCTCAAATAGTTTTATTATTGGAAATGCGATCAAATTCTAAAGAAATTTAAATTTTCCTCAAAAATAAGACAAATTTTCTTAAATCTGGACGTTTTGGGGTTAAAATGAGCTTTTAATTCATTGATTTTTTTGTAAATCCGTAGCTTTAAAGTTAAGTTTGAGTTCTTTATGAGAAAGAATTAATGTTTTTCTAAACTGATGTGAAATAATTTTAAGTAAAATACTTTGAGATAATGTTAAAAAATAGATTTGAAAATGTATTTATTTAAACCATCAATTTATTGGTGCTTTAAAATGATTGCTTAAAGCCAGAAAAGGCACCGTACAGTCACTCCCGACTAGCTATATAACAAAATTTAATTTGAAAAAAAGAAAAACAGTTTCCAATATTATCAATAAATGCAAAATCAAAGTTTCATTTAATATAATTAAGGAAATGTTTGACAAAATGTTTTCTCATAACGAAAGTTGTTT
This sequence comes from Nanhermannia nana, assembly GCA_033996565.1. Taxonomy (NCBI): domain Eukaryota; kingdom Metazoa; phylum Arthropoda; class Arachnida; order Sarcoptiformes; family Nanhermanniidae; genus Nanhermannia; species Nanhermannia nana. Next base: position 41,724 of record JAUJYT010000001.1, read on the forward strand.
TTGCAAAAAAGGCACAAACAGTACAAATACGAAATGAGAAGTATTGAGTGATATTAAGGTATGATTGCAGGCAATTCATAAGTGCAAAGGCACTCAAATTAACAATTATTGAAATACAATATAATTAAATGAAATTTAAATAAGCAATAATTAATCGATTGGAATGCAAACCGTCTTTCCTAACGTGTATAAAATAATACATAATTGTACTATTATTTCATTATATGTATATATAACAGAAACACAATTATTTTGCAATTATTCTTAACATTTAGTCAATTACCTAAATATCTATTAAAAATGAAAATCTCATAGTTTTATATTGGATTTGATTACAGTTTAAATTTAATTGAATTGATATGAATAACATCAATATTATTAGTGTTATTTTCTGGTCGTTCAGCTTTTGATATTTTGAAGTGTGTGCATAGTTAGTGATACATATCATATACAGTACAGATACAGTATAGTGTCATTCAAAATAAACTATATCTTTATCTATCATTTGTGCAAATTTATAATGAATATTAATGCTTTATAGTAAGGAATTTTTTTTATTAACACTATACATATTTGTATGAAGACTATATTGAGGACGAATATGTGTTTTATTGTAATTATTATTGTTTTGGTCCCTGAGGATGACTTCAAAATTGTAGGCTTTATTCAAACTTGAGGTTAAAGAGCATCCTTAACTCCTAATATTCGAGCCGCAGAGTCGGCAGAATCGAGCATCTCATCAATCATTTTGGAATCTTGAATGCCTAATAGGTTTTGAATAAGATCACTGCCATCTCCAATATCGCCATAAGAAGTATTTGTGTTTTGTGCATAAGTTTCTGATTGTTTCATACTATCTTTGGGTATTAAGTAAAGCAATGAATTACAGCTTCCTTTTGGCTTAACTGCCTTATTAGAGGGTTGACCTGAAAAGTAAAACTTATGTGTCAGTGCTTAACATTAAATACATGTTAATTAAAAACAGTTTCTCTAAACAATAAGTATTTTCAAAGCCCACTTGGAATTGAAATTTGAGCAAACGCTTTAATTTATTAGACCCTGATCTGAACCCTATAGTTTTTTAAGATACACATAACTAATGAGTAACCAAACTTCAATACAAGTAAAAGCAAGTTATATAAAAAGACTGATATATTCATAATTCTAAATTATTAAAAGATCGAAACTGTATTTATTTGCTTACTTTCTGTTTCTTTGATTGTAGATGTTGTTTGAGTGGATGGGCTAATGATTTGTTTTGATTTACCCTTTCCTCTGGCAGATAACACACTTTCAGGATGATTAGTCCTGTGATGCCTCAAAAGACTATTTTTCAAAGAAAACTTTTTTGTGCAAAGCGTGCACTTGAAAGGTCGTTCCCCGAGATGTACTCTCATATGGCGACGAAGATTTTCGAGTGACATGAACTGACGCGGACAAAACACGCAAAAGATCTGTTTAATTAATCAAAAATTATAGTATTAATAAGTGTCTCATTTGATGAATCAATAAAAATAAAGTCTGAAAAAGAGAAAAAGTTGAACTTACTTTTTCTTGACCATAAGGTTCATAGTCTTCATTATGATTATCTAAAATAAACTTAGTTTCAGTTGTGGGCACTTTATCAACAGCACCTTTTGATTGGAGAATTTCATATTCGTTGGAATGGCAGGATTGCAAGTGTGAGAGGCACTTAAGTCGACCGTTGAAAGACATGTCGCATAAATAGCATCTGAAATTTAGGCGATCGTTCATTTCTTCGTCTTCGACTGGAATGCTTGTATTGGTCTCAATGGTCTCATTGGTTTCATTGATTTCTTCTTCAGTTTTATCTCCTTTTTTAGTTTTGAAAACATTGTTTCCTTTACCAGTTTTGGTCCAATGTCTCAGATAATAATGCTTACGAAGGTTTCCTTGAGTTGTGAAAGTACTATTGGGACATACATTGCATTTAAATGGCTTATTATCTTGAGAAATGACGGGTTGTTCAACAACATTACGCTTTTCTCTCCCATTATGTTTTCTAAGCAGATGTCTTTCACAGTTAGATTTAGTGGTGAACAGAATCGGACATTTAGGACACTTGTAAGGTTTGAGTCCTGTATGTGTTAAGATATGTCTTCTCAAACTACTAGTCCACGGAAATTTGCGCGCACAGTATGGACACGAGACGCTGTTGGGTGAGTCAGTATAGGCACTTCGTTTCTTTGTCACAACGCCTGTATTCATCTTATTTGCATCTCTGCCTCTTCTTCTTGCAGATGACTTTTCACTTTTGGTACTATTATTTGGACGGATTGTTTCACTATTAGTTGAAGCTTTCAATTCAACTCTTGTTACTTCGCCAGCATTTGAATCGATGTCTTCGTTTTGTTTATCAAAGTATTGCTTCAAAGCGTTTGAAGAGTTGGCCGAATGGTCTATGAGTGAGGACACACTCGCCAAATCTCCTCCATTATTATCTACACAATTACTATTATTATCTTCAGTTATTTTTGTGGTAAAGTCATTTGGTAGTGATTCGGTTGGGGAAGAAGGCCTCGAATTATTAGAGACTCCGGTTGAGGAACCCAACACTTTATTGCTTAAAACAACTCTTAAGGCAGCCCTTGTCTTACTAGAGAGCGTAGCGTTACTTGATTTTGATAACAGTGATGCACTCGAAGAATTATTTTGAGAGCTTTGCTGTACAGCTGCAGAACCGCCACGAGTTCTTGGCGGTCGAGCGAATTCTGGGTGTTTTCTCTTGATATGTCTCTCCATATTTGATTTCAATGTAAATCCAGCCGAACAGTAAATACAAGTAAAACTTCTTTCATTTCTAGGCATTAAACGATTTTTAGATATTCGAAAAGTTGCCACTTTGTAAATATCTTCCATTGAAGTGCAGGAATTTGGAGAAAGCATTGATACAGATGGAGAAGAATGTGCTGGAAGTGGAGGTGTTAATGAGATCCCGGGATGATATAGTGATGTCGTTCCCAGAAGACCAGCGGATGGGAAAACAGTATTGGCAGCCATTGAGCGCAAAGCTAATAAACTGGAAGCTGCTGTACGAACAGCTTCATTGACTTTGATATCTTCAGTGAACATTTCTTTGATGGGATACGAAGACTTGCAGCTCAAATCCAATGCATGAACCGCTAAATCTAAAGGCTGCTCTTCTTGTGAATGACTCGCGAGATTGAGTGGTTGGTCCTCATATCCGCCAACATCAGTATCTTCATCGTCCGGATTATCTTTGCCTTCAAGGGCCAAATTGATGGGTTTGTCATTATTTACTGAGATATTTTTGGCGATTTGACACAAAGCAGCCAGACTTGAGTGTTGTTGTGGTGCTGATGTCATTGAGACGTTCATTGAGCTATCAGTCAGTGATATATTTTGTGAATTATCAGAAGACGCAGTTATAAACTCATTTGTCTGATTAGAAGAAATTTCAGGTGAATCACGAAATACTGATTCAGATTCCGAATGATCGCTATTTAGCGAAACTGAAGTGGCATTTGCGAGAACAACAGTTGATAGTTTGTCTTTCATGTCTGGATGTTGTTTGACTACATGTCGTATACAATTGTTCTTTGTACTGAATCCAAGTTTGCAAACTGTGCAACAGTAGGGCTTTCGACTGCAACTATTATGAAGAGATCGCAAATGATGTCTTAACACACGATTGAATTTGAAGTCAACGTTACAATATTTACAAACAGTATCAAAACCGCCCGGAAAGCCATCACTCGATGGCGAAAGTGAAAGATTAGTATCAGATTTGGTTAAATTTTGATTTGTTAAAGTGCTTGTGGTGGACATATTGGGGTTGTACTGCATAGCGCTTCGTATTTCTTGTTTCTGAAGCTTTTTGTGGCGCTTCTTGACGTGTCGCTCGCAATTAGCTTTTGTAGTGAAGGCATATTTGCAAATCGCGCACTGGAATGGTCTCTCGCCGTTGTGCGTTCGCAAGTGACGAACTAATGTACTTTTGTCAAGGCTTGTGTATGAACAGAGATGACAAGCATAAGAATGGCCACCTTGAGTGTGACCGCGATTGTGACGCTTCAACGCATTCGAACTTTTGAACATTAGTGAACATTTGTTGCATTTGTAATTAGGCGTCAATTCTTCTTCGCCCTCAATGACAATCGAAAGAGATTTTTCATTATTACCTTCAGTCGATTCTACGATATCTTGTTTTTCATCGTTTTCTGTCTTTAGTAAACTGTTCAATGAAGGAGTGTTTGGGCTCGCATTTGCAGAATCGGCAGCTACTGGAGAGCCGGGCTGTACGCCGCTCACACCCAGATGCACCGGAGAGGCAGGAGATGCGGCCGGAGGTGAGGATCGGATGCTTGATATTAATGGAGTTGCAGAGCTTGTGACTGATATGATAGACTGTATGTCTGCCAAATCATGTTTACCCGATTCACTATCTGTTCCGTTTGTAATGATTTTTGGCTGAAAAGTAGTCGGACGCGGAGGAACGGGCTTCGCGTGTATATAATAGGAGGGATTCTCAAAGGGATCTTCATTGCGAATAAACTTATAATTTGATTGAATCGAAGAGAACTGCGAACCTTTGTTTTGCAAATCAAGTAATGCCAAAAAGTCCTCTTTGTCTGATTGGGGAACATCACCATACGAGTTATGATGGGAGCCATTCATTGATCCCGCAGTGGGAGGTATAAAGCCATGCGGTTGTGGTATTGTACTGCTGAACGATAGCGGGTAATCAAACCGATGCTTCATTTGATGAGATAAATAAAGAGAAGGCGTCGCGAAATCGCTGTGACAGAACCCGCAGTATGTTTCGCCGTTATGTGTGGACTGATGCAGATTCAGAGCACTACCACATGGAAAAGCTCGATGACATTTATCACATTCGAAGTCATGATAAGGACTACTTGCTTTGCGCAGATTGTCTTCGCAGAAAGATTTTGCAATCATTGAAAATTTGCGTGAAGTGAAGTCAGTGAAACTGAGATCATAGAAACCCACTGGAGGTGCGGTCGAGAAGTTCATTCTGTTTGGATTAAATAAATTAGTTGTTCCCTCAATAGAAGCGGTGGCAGTGCAACGATGCTGTGTATATGTGGCGTAATTGTTGAGAATCATTCCACAATCGCGACAATAAATAGGATCGTTTGGATGATTCTCCATATGTGAGTGTAGGGCAGACTTCGAAACAAATGACTTCTTGCAAACCGGACAATGGATTTCTATATCTTTAGAAAAGTTTGGTTTCGACTCTAAAAGCTCATCGCCTTCAGAATTACGTCTTTTCGGTGATAATTTCGAGTCTTCGTCATTAACACCGTCTTCGCTGACTTTTCTCTTTTTCGATTTAATCAATTTATTATTATTAGTGTTATTATTATTACCATCGGCTCCATTGCATTCATCATTGACTTCCATGCCATGAGTTCTCATATGTCTGTGCATATTGCCATTGGTCGTAAACGCCATGTTACAGATGCGACACTTGAAAGGTCTCTCACCGGAATGAATCAACATATGTCTGTCCAAAGAACTCGCAGAACTCAGTGTTTTACCACAGAGTCTACATGTATGAGAATGGTCTGAAGGATTATGCTGTCGAATGTGTATTGTGAAAGTGTGCTGTGAGTCTAGTTTGAGATCACAAACAGGGCATTTGAATTTATCAGTCATACGCGCGGACTCATTCTCTCTCTCTCCCTATAAAACAATTTATTTTATTTTAAACAATCCAAACATTGCAACAAAAGATAAAGTTCTGAAGAAGCTATTTATTCAAAATATGTAATCACTATTTTTAATTAATACTAGTTATTGAAAAGTTGATCCAAATTTAATTCTCAATAAGATATGAAATAAATAAAGTTTCCAATACTTTACTAAAGTCTTTAAAGATAATGCTATCGATAAGTTTACATAAGGTATAAGCTTATAAAAGTATTGAATATAAGTTAATAACAAGACTATAAAAAGTTAATAACATAATTAATAATAAATATTTGCTTACTTGAACTTTTTTCTTGGCTGACCCGTTACGGCTAACATGTTCACCAACAGAAGATTCATCTTTGAGTTTAGTTTCATTATTGACATTAACTGTGATTGTATTGTTGTTATTGTGCTCTTGTTTATTATTTTCGATCCGTGAATCAGACAGTTCGCGTTCGTCATCAATGGACTGTTCATTTTCCTCATCATTTTCCTGCATCTTTGCTTTAGGCTTATTATTATTATTATCACTCGTTAGTGTATCAGGACTTATAGGATCGTCGTTTTTCGCCTTATTATCATTATTACTATGTTTAGTAGTTGTTGCCCTACATTGTTGGTCCCGTTGTATATCACAGTCAGTTTGTTGCATCTCCTGTTTTGAATATGTCTCAGATTTCTTTGATGCACTCGAGTTAATATTCGTTGTAGTTTTAGTGGTTTTTCTATTACAAATTGACTCTGTATTGTCGTTTCTGTCGCTCATTGAACCTAAAGTTTTATAGAAAGAGATATGAAAAAATTGAGATCAAGAGAAAACCTTTAAAGCCTGGCTCATACAACTTGAGAATGAGATCATTCAATGATGCGTAACCTATAAAATAGCAAAGCATTGCACACACAAACACCAAAACTGATATATATTACTAGTGCTACAAATCTAAACCTAATGCTTATTGTTAATGATGATCAACCGCTTATTAACATTACCGGTAGCTCTAGCTTTATATCTGACTAAAAAGAAGCGCCTTATGCTCTATTTCAAGCAATTTAAGCTCAGATGCTGGCACTGCCAACAAACCCAATACCAACATCACTTAACAACTCATCAAATATTTCTCAATAAAGTTGTCAGAGTTTTCGTTCCACTGCTTAATTGTACATAAAATTCAATACTTAACAGATTAGAAACTATATTGTTTAGTGATGAATGAGTTAATACTGAATTAAAGTTAGTACAAGTTTGAGACTGTATTTAAGTCATCATTTATTTGCCATCAGATCATCAAAAAAATAAAAAAATCCTTTCATCAAATTTTTTATTTTTGTTTCCCTTAAAACATACGAATTCAAAAGTTAAATATAGATAAAAGCAATTGTGTTTTGACACATAAAAGTTTTTTATATACTAAAAAAGTTACATAGAATTTGAGTTTACATTTGAGTAATGGATAATATAATGCCTCTTCTCGTAAGCCAAGTGTGTGTTTCTCCTCTTACGAGTAATAGTATAACAGTGCATAACAAGCATTCCTAAAAGTTGTTTGCAAGTATGCAAATTCATATACAGCACATACAGGATCACTATATAGATAGTATGAAACACAAAATCGATTCAAGCAATTGGAACTTTTATATAATAAGTACTGATCGCAAGTACAAGTACTGCTCACTTATCAGATCAATCAATGCGTTGATTCTTATTTCTCTTAAATTTGTCTTAATTTTAAGCAAAACATTGATTTTATAGATCTTATGCTTAAGCAATGATGATATTCAAAACCACTTAAAATTCCAGATGGATAGACACCAGTGATTTACAGTTTTCCTTATGAGTAATTCGATATGTTATGATCATTCAAAAAACTAATAGTTTATCAAATATTCGTTTAAAATTGAGAAATCTCTTGATTATTATTTTTTAACAAAATTCAATTTTATGAATATTTTTGACTAAAAATTTTGAATTATTATAATAATTCGGACGATTGAGACTACTTAAAACAGACTATTGATAATAAGAGCCTTCTTATGTCATAAATATCTAAAAGTTTTGAATCATACAGTATTAGAAACGAGATATCATGAGATGGATCAGAAATGTTCGTTTATTTGAGTTTAAATGTGAATCTTTATGTAAGTATTAATTACACTTTGATAACAATAATGTAACATTCTATAGAGTATTGCAAACACATTTTGTAAAAATACAGTATAATTAAGGTTCAGATCTGGAGAGTGTGTATGATATTGACAAAGAAAAGAAAAGAAATAGTGAAATAGTATAAGTGATGTAAATCTAGAAAATACAGTATAGCTATCTATATAGCCATAAGAGAAGACACCACAAGGCCATCATTGGTTAAAAGACGCTTCACACAGAAGAAAGAAAGAGAGAAAGATAGGAGAGAAGTATGCATTCCATAGCATCTGCCTTTCAATAGTAGAATGAAATACACTATAAAGGGCTTCTTTTTCCGATTTGTCGCGAAATCGTAAGCACGCGCACATGTAAGCGAATAAGGTTACGACGTATGAGATAGAGATACTGTAGAAAAACCTTTGGCAATATCACAAGCATTGGCTCTAAAAGTGAAAGAAATTTGAAGTGTGGAAACTCTACTGCGATTAGAATATGTTTTGTATCTTAGTTTCCCTGAAATGTAATGATGTAGTGATGGCATTAATGTCAGAACCAGTACGAGTACCAGTATTAGTATCACATTTCCTTGATCTGATCCTACTTTGCAATAAATAACTATTGCAAAGGTGTGGAGTACTAACCAATACGATTCACTCTTTAATGTACTATTCGTTTAATAATTCTATAGTAACTTATTTTGTATTTTCCTATCATTTAACCCAATAATTAAAACAACTAATCAATTAAAGATTAAGTACGTAAAAAGTTTTCATTATTATAAAACTTTAGTAATTACTATTAAAAGCTCAAAACTAAACGAACAATTTGTAGTCGTTTATCAAAACCCGAAATATTATGCGAAAATTATTTACAGAAATTACTTCATAAGTTATTTTAGATATACTGTAGTAAAGCATAACCCCAAGAAAGCATTTCTAACTATAAAAGTAAATCAGTTTTACTAATTTACGAGCGAATTAAATTAAAATCTGTTAAATAATTAATTTTGTTCAAAAGAACTTCTATTAGAAACATTTAATTGACAGTAAAAGTTATTAAAAGTATTACTTAATAAGCCTTATTCTTTATTTAATTTTTGAAATAGTTGATTATTTTTAATTTGATAGTTTAGTTAATCTTATTTTTACATTTGCACTGAACTTTAGTATTCGACTTCATTGAATGAAGATGAAAGGATAATTTTCGTAACTAATTTATAATTATAAATATTTATATCTATAATTATATTTATAAACTTACAAAATCTTTACAACAATAATTCAAATATACGATATTATGCGGATCGCATAATATTTCGGGCTATGGTTAAAATTCTAAAATCAAATTAATAAAAATTTGCCAAAAATAAAAGTTAAATTAATTTAAATTTTGAAAACCAGATAATTTTAAATCCAGAAAATGTGATTCTGTTGTGAAGACTACTATATGTAGACCGATAAAAAAGTTGAAGAGCAATAAATATATAACCGATGCGCTAAAGTAAACCTTAAAGTCGAGACTGATATGAAATCTAAGACTCAGTGTATTTCAACTCAGTGTGAATACATGAAAAGCAAGTTAAAAACGTAGAAACGTTGGCGGCTTAATCATTTTTATCGACTAGAGACTCAAACTATGCAAATCACAGCAAATGCTATTAAATGTAGTGCAAAGTGCACACAAACTGTGCCCACAAACGACAGACTCTTAGCAATCTTATAAAATCCGAAACTAGAAATGCTTTACTAATAAACAAAAACTTTAATGATGTAATTTGGAAGGGAAATGCTTTGCTCAACATTTGCAGCCTCCTATCTTCCTATACAGATATCCCGGATATTCGTGATTATGCACCTGAATCAGCGTAAATAAATGCAATAACATTACATGACACTAACTCTATGTTGGAATAAAAGCGAAGGTAATAGTATATAATAGCAATAGTAATAGTAATAGTAATAGCAATAGCAATAGCAATAGTAATAGCAATAGTAATAGCGGCTATCATTATGACATAGACTAAAAACTTATACATTACTATTGATAGTATGCGTAACAATAGAGACAGTGTGAACTTATAGAGACTGCATAGTATATTGAGTAAAATCTTATCATTTTCAACGTAGAGCTCAATTCTGTTTATCCAATACTTATTATTTAGATACTAAAGTCTCATAAAAGTGTTTCAGTTAAATAAAAAATAATTCACTTATTACTTACATATATGGAGTCTATTTAGTGATCTCCAGTCGAAAGTATTATACTTTAGTCTTCGTATAATTAGTAATGATTAAGTTTACTCATAAGCAGATCATATTTTGATGTTAAAACATAAGTAAGAGGAGAGAAATAATACAAAAGAATAGAAGAATCGAGAGTAATATACTCGAGTGTAGAGTTTGCCGGAACGGAGACGATCACTATGGATTCGCTTTAGCACAACATCAAAACACCTGAAGTTAGTTTGTCATTGGGTGAGCTATGAATATTCGGATTGCTTTTGATAATAAAAGAGAAAAAAGTGCGATAGAAAGAGTTTCTATGGAAACTTCTTGTACACAGAAACAATTGGGTGGAGGCTGTTTGATGTACCGCCGCATCACCTGCGAGCGTGCACTCGAGCCGATCAATGCTGCGGAGGGCTGGCTGTTGACTCGGATGACTTCACAATATGAGCTGAGAAAAAAGCTAAGGTATAGTCGACTCTATCCGAATGGATCTCAATAATAGATATAGGGATCGGTCGATTAAAATGACTTCACGAACGCAATTACATCAATCTTCGGCCAAACTGTTACCGCTTTGCAAATCATTAGCCAACAAAAGCAAAACTTTGCGGTTGCATAGCAATAGACTTTTGGACATAACAAGCTTTCTCTCTGACTGTAACCGTTCCCAAAAGACAAAATACAATTCACTGATGGAGATAGAAGTGTCGACAAGAAGAGCTGCGCCTTTACCTATTTAACTGTTAAGCTTTAGGGCTTTCAAATTTAGTCAATGCTATATAACGAACATTAATGACATGACAATAAATTTTTCTTTATCACTGATAGGAAACTCTCAAATAAAATATAAAAAAGTTTGAATGAGAAATGTTTTGTTATAAAACTAAAACGTAACTCACATTAACTTTAGCTCTGTTTGACTTATTCTAACATAAGTTTTGTTATACTCTGCTGTACAGTATATAAGTTATATTTATAATACCCTTATATTTCATAAACGTTTATAACGTTTATTTGAACATAAAAAGTAAGACAAAATCTGTCAGACATTGCAGGAAGCATTATGTGAACAGGAAAGTGAATGCCATGATATAATTTGTTGACAATGATAAAAAGTTTTTGTCTCTAAGCGACGCTGATCTGCAACATCCAAGAATATCACGTCATTAATAACCTGATATGCGTTTGGGTGCGACCAACTTTATCACTGAGAATGAATATTACTATTGCTATAGCTATAGTTGCACTCATTGACCACACGCACGCATGCATGAAATAAAAGACAAAAAACGAGAGAAACAGCAGAGCATTACCACGAAAGAAACATCTTTAGCGATATTGACTGAGGGAATGATGTGATGCTTTACACAATAAACTGTACGACACAATCGCTTTACTAGATCTGAATAGAGCTAGTTTTTGACCTATAAAATAATATAAACTGATGTAAAATTGATGAATAATAAACCCTATTGTACTCCTGCAGTATATGTGGCAATACATTGTATTTTAATTCAGGGATAAATAAATTCAAAGATTTGCATTTGAATATGAATTACGTGTTGAACTATATCTAAGCTTTAAGTTATTGATTTGGAGCTTCAAACTTATTCACATATTTAATGTTTTTTAGTAGAATTCGTGATCAATGGTTTCCTAATTGTGTGATTTTTTCCTTCATATATTAGACAACAACTGAGGCGATACAAAATTAAGCAAAAGCTTCACTTGTTTGATATACTAAAAGAAATTCAATGATCTAACACACAAAACATAGTTACAGTACTACTCACAAGTCAGTACAATGAATCTGCAAAATATATAGTGAATCAAAAGGACAGTAACTTTTTCAGTTAGAACTCAAAACTCAAACTTTTCAAACAAAACCCAGTATTAGTTTCCAGTGTGAGCCCAATGATAGCGTCAAACAAGAAAAAAATGCATCATTTCAGCAATAGATGATGATGATGAGCAAAGCTTGGTTGGTTTTGGTTGATATGGTACCAGGCATTGGTAGCTTTGGCAATGCTTTTAATGTTGTGTGCAGGTGAGTCACGCATGGAAGCAAAATGATTTGGCAAATGGACAACAGCATCCTGATTATGCTAGAATTGTGTGTATTTCTATCCATTTCAATGCAAGCATCAACACAAAAAAATATTGTGATAATACCTTTATAGTAATTGCTGCCACAAATCTACTATCATTACTTTGATAGTATCGTATAAGAGAACCGTATATGATATCAACCTTAACATATCTTGAGTATGAGCACAAAATCGTATTTCTGTTTTTAACTACAATATTGGTTTTGCGGAAAATCTCAAGGTTTTAATTATATTGCATTACTTGACAATATCTCTCCTTAAAGACACACATATTTATGCCTTCAGTTATAGTTTAAGAAGGGCTTACTTATGTTTACTCGTTTTCCATACAAATATCTATAAATTTATTTTCTATATATTTATCAGATGAATGTGTAAAAAATAAATAAACTTACCTTATATTCAACAACCAATGAATGTAACGTTTAAATAAAATAAAATAAAACAGAGAAATATAAGTACATTTCTTATTGAGTATGTTATAAGCGGAGCACAAACAGTGATAGCAAGAGGAGCAGCAGCAACAACAACCTGCAGACACCCATAAATAATAGAACTGTCTCAGAGAAAACTTTTTGGTATTGAGTTGGTGTAGCGTTTTCTTCTGGTATCTTAACAATCGTTGTGAATCATGAGCAATGAGCAAAAACATCCCCTGCACTGAATTGGGCCTCAACAGCAAAATATGCTGCGCTTCTCTCTGTTTCTGTTTCTCTCTTTCAAAAGCACAACCATCACAAGATCCAACAGTGAGAGCAAAGTCAAGTCTGTAGGGATTGGGCTGTGGTTCACATTGCTTAAGGCGAAAAAAGGGATGACTTTTTCAAACACCTGAGTGAACATACGCAGGAAGAAACCCACAATCTGGAGTCATTACCACACTCCAAAACTTATGGAATGAAGTGAGTTCGGGAGCATTACGTGACGCTCCTCGTTGGCAAATACTGTAGTGCTGCGGATATGATGAGAAACAGTATATGATGAGTGCTTTAACATGTGAGCCAGAAAGCAGGAAAACACATTTAGTGCATTATTATGCTGGAAGCAGAATTGAAGAATCCCTGGCAGCACAATACACGCAGGACATCCCAAGCATGACGGATCAGAGGGCAAACACCCAAAAGAAGCTACTTTCAAGACTTCTTTATTGTCTTTTTAGTCTTTTACAGAAATCATAGCAAGCATCCAACCAATGAAACGCCCGAAGGGAGTAAAGGATCCATGAAAGTAGGCATATAAGCATATATCATCTCAGTATAAGATTAAAATTTCATCATATCACCCACTATTAAATCTGACTGTCATTATGCAAAAATCGTAAAAACTCAAAATTTCACAATTCCGTGATGTTTGAACTCATAACTACTTTTCATAGTTAGACAACATTACATCGCATGATAACTTATGGCAATGCATTACACGCACGCATAAAGCACTAGACAACTCACTCTTTATGTGATTCACTATTATTAAATCAATTCAAAAAACATGATCTCAAGAAGTAAGAAAATAGTGATCACACAAAGAAGATCATATACAGCATGATCTAGAAATGAATGGTAATGGCATTACTAAGTCTTACTCTTATAAAAAAATTTAATCTCAAACTACTTTTACAACTAATAGAGGATTAAAGATTGTTTGACTTAAGGCTCTACTAAAATGCTACTAAAATACAACTAATAAAATCAAAGAGTAAGACACGGAGTAAATTATATTAAAGTATTACTCTTTGAATTAAGGAAAAAACTTTTTTCACAATAACAAAGAATCATATTTTGCAATCATATACAGTTCGTGTAATTTAAAGCAATTTTCCAACCAATAAAACACATTAAATATTCAGCAAATCTATTCAGATGATAGAGAATCAGTTAAGTCTCTCATCCGAGAAGAGTAAATCTCATAAACAACACGACATTTCATTTCCGGGCGAAGCGCTTATTAAAAATAAAAGCTCTACAGAGTTATCAAATTATAAGTAATTGGGAAACAATGCTCTCACATACTGTACTTAAGGAATACTAAAAATTTGTCAACTCTTTCAAGTCATTTGATATCTTGAAAAAATTACAGAAATGACTAACAAATGACTTGTCGTAAGACAGTATAGAATTAATCTGAGAAAAACTTATTACTATTACGTAGTGTAAGGCATGCGTAACAATGCACTTTACACAAGTTCATTATCTTGAATATACCATTTGTGCAATATTTTTGTCATTTGTCACTTAAAAAGCTAAAACTCAAAACTCAGAGATCCGTCAATTTTACATTAAAAATCAATGCTTATGTAATGAATTATTTTAAAATCTGTTTTAAATTACAGCAAACTACGTGATGGCTTGACTCAAATCTAACTAATGGCAAAAAATCAAAAGTTTCAGTTTTTTTTGAGTCAAGTCATTATTGGAGCCGATCAGTCGATTGTTCCCAATTCGAGATAACGAGGGGCTTATGTTATCAGAGAAGAAAGCTTTAACTGTAAAGATTTTCAATCAGTTTTGAGAGGAGGGCAACTTCAGCAGTACTTCATGACTGTGTAGTCTCTATATAAGAAAGAAGCTGTATATATACAACATTATTATTATTATTATTTGGAAGGCATAGCATAGTATGGCTACAAAGGTAAAAGCAGAGGAAAGCAGGCAAGTGAGGCTAGTGAGCAGGTGGGAAACGTAGCTATTTTAAAATCTTGAGAGATATATTGGGGGTTAGTATTGAGAAAAGGAGACTATCCCTAACCTGTCAGACAATGAAAATTGAAGGGGAAACGGGATGGAAAATGCTATACTCTATACTCCGCATCGCATCCTACACATAAAGCGGCACTGCTGTGAGCCACTGAAGAGCAAATAACATCCCGTCCCCAACTGCCTGTTGCATTCCTGACATGCATCTGCTCACTATGTGTTCACTATGGCGGTGGTGGCAGTGATCGTGCAGATGCACATAAAATACTTTGATGAATATTCTGAGCACAAGCAAAAAAGTTTTCTTCATAAATAGGATCGCATACATCACACACACTTATCTCCATAATTCCTTCACATCCCTATTTTTCTGCTCTATCATTCTGACTCTGTCTGACTAAATATGCTTTTAAAATGCTAGATATGCTAGAATTAGCTGAAATGCCAGAGTCACTCCATTTACAGTTCACATCTAATGTATAGTTTGGACAAAACTAATACCTGTCACTATTGAATCTCTATTGAGTCACTCGCTATTCATTTTTATCTACTAATAAAAAGGGCAAACACTTCCACGCAGTTATACCTACATATTCATACTTATAGTGGAATACATTTATTTTAATCATATTCTCAAAATACCTGAAGAACGCATCAGTTTCAACAAAAAATAATAATCTTATTGTTATTTAAATATAAGTTTGAATGTTATGTAAACTAATAATGTATTTATACTTTAGATATGATAGAAAAGAAATTTCAATGAGAGTAGAAATGAAAATCTTAATAAATTAGATTATGAATGAAGAAGAAGAGAAGAAATGAAATTCATAGTGAGGTATCGTATAGTCAAGTGGCAAAACAGAAGTGGGTTAATGACTTAAATGAAGAGCAGTATCAAAATCTGTTTGGCACAAAAGGCAGTGACTAGTATTCGCGTCCCAAATAATCCTGACTATAGTAGTGTATAAAAGTTTTTATAATATGGAAGCATTCCTTGTTTGTCAACTGAAACAATAAACCGACACATCAGTGAAATCATGATAATCATTAAAAACTCAAATTGCTATCATTATTATGCAAAATGATTGGGAGGTGGAAGTGTAGGCATCACCTATTTGTAAGCTTTATATGAGTTTAGTATTAAGATTACTCCTCAGGTGATTCAGTGCACATCAATTGAGGTCATGAGATGTTAAGGATATGACGAGTTTGAAAATACAAATTTCAAACTCTCTTTAGATGAGGTGAAAGAAAGCGAGGCTTACTTTTTATGAATACAAACTAAACGAACGCCCATTACTTAGAACAGTGTCTGAAGTGTCGCAATAATCATATTGGAGAATATAAAGAGTAGTCCACCTAAAGAGGACATCCGAACTGAGTCGTTTCATGTATGATAAGACCCACACATACATACACATGACTACACATAAGATACAAGAAATGTATACCAGAGTGTAAGTCAAGCTCTCATCTACATTACTAATGGTAATACTCATATATCATATTATATACTTTATTCATGAAGTGTTTGGATGATAATGCAATCTATGATGAAAACAGAGCACAGAGCAGGCGCTCGACAAGAAAGTGCTAATTCTATTCATTTCAATTGAAATCTAGTTTTTGCTCATTCGAGTTGTTGTAGACTTTTGTATAGAGAAAACTACACTATACTGTAGAACAACTATAGAATTTGGGTCCCATTTAGTTATAGTTGGTATCGGTGGGGAACCTCATCATCTGTGGTGTTCAGTGTGCACTAGAGAGCCACTCATATTACTGTTCTGTTGTGTTGAGTCCCCCTAAAGAGCCACAGTTCAATGCTATGCTGCCCGGATTGCTCCCATAGTAACATATATCTCATCCTCAGATAAAAAGCATAGCATTGCAAAGTGTTGCTCTCGTTACAACTCCTGAATTCCAATACTGCATCAGAATTAAAAAGCAGCACAAATAATATCATATTCACAGCACTCATATCATCGAATGACGCGAATAAAACAGAGGCGTATAAAAACTTTTTTGTTTGTTGATTCCAATGAATCGAAAAGATAATACACTTGCAATTGCATGAGAGTGTAATTCACTAACGCATTTGGCAGTGAAGGACGAATCCTCTCAAAGTGACCTTCTCTATGATAATCATGATGAAGAATGCTTTATAAGAGTATAAGAGCATAAGAGTTGAGCTCACATCACACTATTGCACACTATTATTGCCTACTTTTTCAAACCTTCTACCTGTGAATCGGATCATTCTTGGGTGAGACCAACAGATAATACACTATTATTGCTACTGCTCTGACTTGTGTATTATATAATGATGACTACGAGTGGTAGCAAATAATATCTGTGAAACTGATGACCTATAAGTTAACTTTTACATCAACAATAACTAACTGTTAAATATATATAATATTCACATCACATATGAATATGAGCTGTTTTGTACTGTACTGTAAGGCATACACTTTTATGATGAGGGCTTATCTGCTCAATAACTTAAATAAGATTTTCCTACTTATTTATTACACAAAAACAATTTAGAAACCAAACTTAGGCAACATTAAAAACTTTTTAATGCTGAGATTTAGTGCCCAAAAGTGGAGAAAATAAAGAGAAGAGTAAGTATTTATTGAAATTTATGTCTTATGCATAGCAATGCTAAAGTGAATGCTTATGTGATGTGATGCGGCATTTGTGTGTACGAGTGTTAGTCCAGAGCCACTTGTGAGCTGCAAAACTCACCCACTGAGCAAACATCCCTTCAACTGCACTCTCCTCTCATCCCATCTCAAAACTATGGCATTGGCACTAAAACTAAAGTAATAATAATAAACGACTCTTACCTTTACTATTCTTGAGGATTCTCTGTCTTCTTCTGCTATTATTTTTAGCCATTTTTGATGATTTAGAAAATAAAGTTATATTAGTATTAAAACTGTTGTAAGTCTTTGTAGAGCTTGTGATGAATTGGAGACTCAGTGAAAGAGCATTCGCTGATTTCAACAAAACAGTCTCACATTTTTCCGCTATGTTTGTGATCCCCAAAGCATTAATGCATTGGACCACTAGAGACGTCACCTAAAACTTGAATGACTGCTTTGGCACAGCTTTATCACTGCTCTAGCATTACACACAATTACTGTATGCACTGTATGTTATGTTCCAAAAGCATCGAATCAGAGCTACACTAACGCCGACTGAAGCTTTCAATACTCACCTGTTTCCTAACTATTATTTTATCTATTTTTCATTTATTCAATGCATTAAATAATTAGGAACTTTCAATTTTAATTCATTTTCAAACTTTACACAGTATTCCTCACATAATATCTAATTTTCAGATAACCATAAATTTTTCGGTTTATTTGAATTTTATATTTAAATGATTTATATTTAAAGGTTAACCGAAATAATAGAATCTTTAAAGACATAAATTTAGTACAGAATTAGAATATAATTTAATGGTTTGTTACATAATACAGATTAATTTCAATTATAAATAGAAAAAACAAAAATTTCTTTAGATTTCATGCATTAGTTTTTGTTTAAATACAATAAAAAACAAAGAAGACTTTTATGAATTCTCTGATGATTTGTTTTGATTTCGTTTCAATGCGTTCGAGATATTAATAATGCCATTAAATGTGTTTTAGTTGTAATAATCAATGTTTTGAATTATGGGTTAATGTAAAAGCACAACAATTTATCTTTTGATTGAATAATGAGTTTGTATTATGGGAAAAATCCGTCCATTTTCTCAAATTATGTATAAATAATATATAATAATTAATTTAGAGCCAAGAAGTGGCGAGGATTAAGTCGCGTGCCTTAAGAAGACAGGTCTTCCTATTAAGAACTTCTTATGCATTTGTCTGACAGCACGCGTGGCATCTTCAGGGTTGTGAAAAGCAACGTTTGCTTCAGCAGTCGGCTGACCCTTTTCGTTAAACCGACGCGTCACACATTCCTCTGTTATACCAAAGTCTGAGAAGAAAACACAAATGTCTTCAGTGGACGCTCTGTAGGGTATGTTTGTGGCGATTATAACACATCTTCCGTCTGCAAAGGGATCGCCACGTCTTTTGTCTTCTCTTTCTCTTCTGTGCTGAGGTCTAAGGTGGTCGTCATGTCGTCCTCTCATTTGTCGCGATTGTGGCGGAGGCAGAGCTCGAGGCATAGGGTCTAAGACCTGAACCGGTGGAGGCTTTCCTACCACTTCTCTCATTAACTCAAACGGAACCTGTTTTACAGATATTCGACAATTGCCCATAAAATCTCCGTCTCTTCTGAGGGCACAGTATTGGTGTTCAATGGATGCGAATTCAACATAAGCCTCACCAGCATTAAGACCATTAGGTCTTAGCATTATATGTATAGCATAGGGCTGAGCGCCGGCTTCTGAGAAATAGTTAGTTAGGTCACGATTAGTGACAGTCGCCGGCAGTCCAGTGATATTTACACAGAAAGTCTTCGGGCTTTCGGAGACTATACGCGGCGGTAAACCTCTTCGCGCGTCAATCATATCATCCTTATTGGTGGGCAAGAGTTCAATATAACGTCTGCCCATATGTTTCATATTTCTCTGCAGTCCTGACTCATAATCGTGCGAATTATCGAACTCTACATATGCATTACCAGTGGGTTTGCCTTTTGGGTCGCATTCAATTACTATATCACTGACACGAATGGGCTCAAAGAACTTTACGACATCTCTTTCCGTACAATTACTGTACGGCAAGCCTTTCATATAGAGAACAAAATCATGTCCGCTCGGCCTCCGATTCATTATATTGGGGTTTATGTCGAGAGAGTGTGGTAAGGGTTGAGGCGGATAAAGCATAATATCATTGCGATCGTGAACGAAATTATCGAGAAGTGGCTGAACATCAATCTTGCGGTCCATTAAAAATCGTTTGTTCATAGAAAGCGCTGCATCAAAGTCACGCTCGTTATTGAATCGGACCAAAGCTCCGCCTGTTGTGAGTCCTCTGTCGTCTATCAAAATCTTGATATTCTCTTCGGGAACGAATAGTCCATTGAAAAACTCAATGATATCCCGAACCACTACATTGAACGGCAAGTTTCTCAACTCTACTGTATATGACCTGTCATTGAGATTGACTTCTCTGTGATTTTGTACTAAACGGTTATCTCTGAATATCTCGAGTTCGCGATCGAAATCTCCGGAAGCAGTCATTTCTGGTCTTTGTCCCGAAGAGTCGTTCATAACATATGAATCATTCTGTGGCTGCCATTGGTTCCTGTCTTGAAGACCACTCGCGAGTATGGCTTCAGAATAGCCGAGACGTGAGCGCACAGAAGGGTTTTGTTGTTCGAATGAGTTCTGAATAGGAGTCTCTCTGATAGCGTTCATAATTCCGGAATGCATTGAAACGGCACCGAATCTATTGATCGCATTATTATCTGAATTACCGTTAAGAGCTTTGTCTCTATTATTACGAAAAGGACTTCTACTGCGACTCCTATTTGTGATTCTGTTTTCCCTTTCAATAGATCGCGATCTGACTTGTCTTCTGTCAGGACTTCTACTATTTCTATTCAAATTCATTTCAGATTTGATACTATTTTGTGAAGCGTTCGGAAGAGGCAGTAAACCAGTGTTCAGATAAGCTGAAGAATTATTGGCAGAACTACTCTCTAATGGCTTTATACCGAGGGTTTGATTACGGGCTAAGTCTATGACTCTTTGCATTTCATTTCTACTGCTAAGCAATAGTTTGATCCGACACTCCTTTATATTGTCGCCATTCCTGTCCATCGCCTGTCGCGCGTCTTCATCGCTCGCGAATGCTATGAATGCGTCCCCGTTCTCACCGCCAACTATATGAACGCCTCCGTCGGGTATTTGCAGTCCTTGAAAGAATCGTCTGATGTCCAGAGAATTGGCTTCGAGTGGAAGGTTTTGCAGACGAATAATAATTGACATCTCTTTCACTTATAGTACAACTTTTGCTTTATTCACATTCAGCTAAATCTCTATTTTCTGAGCATTTATAAGATCTGTCGGGAGAAGAAAAAAGAGTCCAACAGTCGAACCCCTATTTGTCGATTAATCTTAAAATTTATTCTATAATTAGTTGAAGTCTTATAGAAATGCCTTCAGTTTGAGTCATAAGTAGTTTTCCCTAAAATGCATTCTTTTTCAATACACACAAAAACCTTTCATTATAAACAAATCTATTATTTCTTTATATGATTTACAGATCAGATCACAAGTGATTTGATGCCAAACAGATGAGTAATGAAAAGACATATCAATACATATGATATGACATTAACACAAACCTATCATAAGAGCCAATAATCAATACATTCTATAATTATTACAGACTTTCTCTCACTTTATAACTAATTGTCAATAAAAGCCAAAAATTACTTCTCTATTAATTAAAACTAAATCTAATATTTTTAAGAAAATATTGACTCAAATAGAATCTCAATTAAAGATACGTTTAATTGGATTAAGAGCTGAACAGAACCTAAAGTGACGGCCATTACAGGCATTACAGCTATGAATGACTGCATTCCTGTCTATACTTATCTATCAATACGTTTACAGTATTTCTAAAAAGACTCAAATATTCATATTTTAAGTATGAATTATATTTACTTATATATTATTTGTTTCTTAAGCCTTACCACTAATTATTTTAATTTAATTCACAATACACTCAAAGATATTCCAAAAGAATTAAATCTAAATATATTTTAATTGATATTTTTCTTAAAGATCTAAACCTCTCCTCTATTATAGAGATCTACAGTCTATTTGTCAGACTAGAGGTCGGCTTTATTTATAAAGTTTTATAATAAAGTTCAAACAGAGGACTTGTTTGGGCTGCTTTTGAGTGTTGCTTAATATTAATCATTAAGTAACACAATTCTAAAAACTACTTAAGATTATTAAAAATCTAATCTATTCTTATGGACAAAAATAAAATTCAAAAATCAATTGCATATCAAAGGCTATAACAGATAAAGCAAACCATATTCTGGTTCTCTATTATATAAAAAATGTATAGCATTGACAGTTATAATACAGTACCAATATTTAGTATGAAAGAGTATGAAAGGGTATGAAAGGGTATGAAAGAGTATGAGTATATTTTAAGATCTAATTAGATGTCAAATGTCGATCATTTGATTGTCATTTTACTTTTTCTCAGTTAAGATATTAATCATTTTACAAGTTTTGAAGGCAATGTCGAATACAAACACTATTATTATTCTTTGAACTTAAGGTCAATTTACAAAAGTTTTCAGTTATAGTGATTGGACTGACAGTTGAGAGAACACTTGAGCTCATATTCTAAATGAGAGAGAAGTATATGCTTAGCTTTAGATCTCGAGAAGTTACTCATTTATATATGATATTCTCATGATATTGAGATCGGTTCCATAGAGCTCATGAGTTCTAGATTCACACTTTGAGAACCATTGAAAGAATGCAAAGAACGGCTGTACTCAGCTATGAAGCCAAGGTGGCCCAGTCCACATACATTTCTAGATATTTAAGTGTAGGTCTGAAGTCCTTAAAAAATTGTCAATTCTTATATTTTTTCTGTGTATGAAAACTAAAAATTGTTGGTTTGGCACTGCATAAGTATGCATAACTTTAATATACAATATATATATATATAATTTAATAGATATATACTGTATGGTCTATAAAATAAAGATGTAGACCACTACTGATCCAGGTTTTCCTCTAATACCTCATATGATTACTATATTACTGTAAGTTATATGTATAAGGTAATAGAGTAAACCTGGATCAGTATTAGTCCACATTTTTATTTTATACCATGGGTTCACAATTGTTTTGAAAGGCGGACCATTTAATAACTTTGGTGAAAAGCCGAGGGCCAGAGTTTTATTGATTGAAGCTAATGTGAAAAATGACATTTTTTGCTTAGAGCAGCCTTAGAGTATTGTTTGTACTGAGGGGAGTAAGGTGTTCGAGCTATTCTAAGGCACAGTCGCAAATGTTCATTTGTAATGTTACTACTGAATATGCTTTCATGAAGTTAGTTAGAAAGTGAACTTTCGCACAGCGATGTTGATTCAAACACTATAAATTTTAATTACTTTTGTAATGATGGGAAAATTGTTTTGAACGTGTAATGCACACCACAAATCTACAGCATTAGTAACGCCTTTGAAATATTCAAGATTACTATTAATTTTGAAATCAAACATTTGAACTAAAGTTTAGCTGTGTTTACATTATGAAACTATTCAGACACTGATTTTACCGTTCACTAGTAGGCTAATTGAAACAAGTGTTTAATAAGTCTCATTACATACTGTTTGGCCTAACTTTAGCTTAGAGATGTGCATAGACAGGATGCTGTAGGCATAGACAACGAGTGCACATAAAACATAAAACTAAAGCATAGCAGTGGCAGTAAAGTAGTGCCTCGTGCCAAATCAAAACAAAAAATTATGTTTTTACTTTTGTTCAATTTATTATTATTTTTGCCATTTTGCAAATCTTTATGGAGGGCCATTGGAAAAGGCTTCACGGGCCGGAGATGGCCCGCGGGCCGCCAATTGGAAACCCCGGTTATAGACCATACATTATATTACTCTTACGCCTTAGTTTCAAAAAATTTCCTTTTAAAAAAATATAACTTTTTTAAGAAAACTTTTTAAGTTAAATCTTTTTCTTGAAATCTCGAAACACTCATAATCTTATGAGATTTGAACCCAAACATAAAATTGGCATTTTTTAGATTTTATTTGTTGAATTGGCTCGTATTTGAAAAGCCAGAACATGTTATATAGAAATATGAATACAATGCACGACAATGTAGCAGTGATTAGTTGTATGCAATGAGATTGTCTGTACAATTGTCTCATTGGTTGGATGGAGAATAACCACAAGTCTGTAGTATAATATATTTTAGTGGTTATTTAATTATATCTTTTGAATGCATTGATTTAACCTATAATATACAGGAAGGTTAACTCCAATGCAATGTTAAGCCTTTTGAGAACAGTTACTTTTGGGTGTCTAACTGTCGTGCAAAGCCACTATTCTTTGTCAATTGTCTTGTGTTTTATTGGCTTACTATTCATATAATTAAATGAAATAAGAGTCTGTAAAAAGTGGGCCATTCATGTGTAGAGTAAACGCTTTACAATTTTCACAACAGTTAACAGCATTTGATATAATTTCTCTCAGTCAGTCTCTGAGTTGGTCTACTCTATGACACTTCCACGAGTCAATAGCATGGATCAAAAGTCAACACCAGCTATGAATTTCGATACTTCTGATGTAAGAAGTACTATAAGTTCTAGTGATTTGCCACCGGTATGTATTCAATATGTTTTTTTGTTATGTCTAATACTATATATTCGTAAAAATGAATTTATTGTCAGATTAAATGCTAAGATTAAATCATAAGTTTTATCTCATAAGTATTTTAAAATCTGTGCTTTAATAATGATATTTAATTTAAATAAAGACAGTTTTAAAGAAATTTTCAGTAAGATTGTGAGCCATAAAATCTATTTTAAATACAATTTTTTGCTTTATTTTTACTCTATTTTGATAAACAATTATTGTATTCAATATCGTGATTAGTTTTCTAAAGAGCTCTAAAAGAGTACAATTCTTTGAGAATTTTAGATGAGATTTGAAACAATTGAAAAACTAATCTGAATTTCAGGCTTATCACAAAACTGCTTCAGAGTCTCTAAAAATGGCAAAAGTTATATCCAAAACTTTGTTGGCAATCACAGCTATTCTCAGTTGTTTGGTATTGGTATCGATTTACATACAAACAAATAACCGTTGCTCTTGTATTGGAAAACAGGTAAGCACTGCCGCAGAGATGCGATTCTCTAGACTTTAAACATATGCTAATCGGATGCTAATAATTCAGGTAAAATCTAAAAGTGAAAGTCATTAGAGTTCAAAAACCTATAATTGATCTAAAATAAAAAAGTCTTAAATAATTTATTGTAGAGTATTGTCTATTATGTCTGTACTGACAATCTATCGAATAATTATAGTTCTCTTATAACTTTTAAGCTAATTAGAAATGATAGCAATTGTATTCTTATTATAGTTTTCATGCAACTAATTTATAATTAATATCAATAATAAATGTCAAAATTATCATTAGTTTTCATGCATAACTTTGAGAAGTAATTCTATTTAATTATAATAATTCTTTAAGGGATCACGAAATGGGCCATATTTTGAACCGTTGACTGCTGAAAGTGAAGATAGAGAGAGAAAAAGACTTCCACTTAGTATTCAAATGGCTGGATCTGCAGGAGTCAGTATAACGATCTTCCTCTAACTTAACAGCTTTTTATAACACACTAATTACTTAAACTCGATTTAGGATTTAATGAAGAAAATGAATACTAAAGGACATGTAAATTGTGTCGTTGAACGCAAAGTAGCGAATCAGATAATTGCTTCGGAGCCTAAAATGGTGAGTGATTTTTAATATATTTAATAATTTTATACGGTTTAGCAAAAAATTGCTTATATATGAAAGACATGATCCAATCAAATCTAAATATAACTTTATTTATTACTAATCTTTTTCAAACTAATGTTAATATTGCAAAAATGAACTTCTTTTTAAACCGTCTTTAAGTTTTTGAAACAATTGTTAACTACTAAGAAATTGTTTTAATTTGATGTTTGTTTTAAAAAATTTCTTGACTCGTCATTAAAGCGATCAAAGCCTTTATAATAAAAACCTTATGAAAACCATAAAAACTGATTAGTTCTAGACTTTGCGGTTATTTTTTCGAATAAGAATTTTGTCAAATCATTACATAATAAGTTAGAGAATGACTAAAGGATTAACTGTAGTCAACTTACAACAATGCCTGAAGCTATGTTACAATTAATTGACTTTTCTAAATCTCAGTTTCTTTCATTTAGTTTTTAATGCAATAAAAATCATTTCCTTTTAAATTAATATTTTTTTAATTTATTAAACTTTTGAGAATTTGAAACCGTACAGTTTGTCATAGTGTGGTAATAGTGTAGTAAAAGTAAGTTTTCAAGTCACTCATGAGTGAATAAATGCAGGAAATTCTTTATTTAAAGTTGAACTTTTAATTTAGATTTTAAAAATTTTTTATTATTAGTGCTTTCCTAGAAATGCAAATGCAGTGCAAATTATTAAAATAAGTCTATAAACAATATAAGACAAGGTGAATACGATTATAATTTCTAAACTTTTTTATTAGATACAAATGATTTCCTTTTCAACTAAATTAACACATTTCTACTTATGTGCGGTACCATTTAGACCGTTTCGTATGACCCAAAATCAAATCTTACAATAAAGTGTAAACATCTTTTCACTGCAATTAATTGAGTCGAGAATAGTGATTATGCAATATATCAATGATTAATCAAACAATACATTAAAATTTGGTACAAAGAAATGCGTGGCTCTCGATCTTAATTGAATCAGTTTATGAGTTACTCATTTGTTTCAATTTTTGACAAATTTTTGAAATTTATTTCGTGAAAAAATCTGCTCTAATTATATAAACCATATAAACAAGTTTTATGATTTTTATAGCTGATCACACCTTATGGAAACATAACAACTGATCCGCGTCTGATTCATCTGACAGGAGAAAAGATGGTGTTCACTTGCAATAGTGCTAATAAAGAATTTCCCAAAAAGAACAAAAATAAAAACGATTTAAATGAAAAAGAGAACGAATCTAATGGTATGTTTCTATTTATAATTAGATTTGTTTATACGAACTCATAATTAAATGTTTTCGCTAATTATTAAACTTTTACTCACAAGAAACGAGATCTAAGCGATCGGTTGAAACATCAAAAAGTGAATGCGCCTGTGATTGTTCGTGTTAATGCACCTCTTCTTATATTACTTTCAACTTAATAAATGATCAAATTTTCAAACTTCAAGTAATAGATTTATTAATGATTTCATTTTCTAACACAAACTTTATATATTCAAGTTTTGTTATATATTTCGAAAATACTTTGTTTTTTATAATATTGTATAATGTTTTGTAATATTTTAAAATTTAAAACTAATACAACTGTAGCTTAAATATGATTGAAAATAAATCTTTTAATCTCTTGACCAAACATAATGACAAACCATTAAAACATACAACTATTAAAACATTTTGATATTTTATTAATAACTAATTGTAAATCAAATTTAAAACTTAAACTTTGAAACAATTCTGATTATTTCAAGTCTTGATCGATATATAAAACTCAAACTAATCATCAAAGGTGGCCATTATTCCAATTGAGTTTATTGTATGTATACTTTTGATTATCGTTAATATTATCACTGATAGGAAGTGTAGAACTGCTGGTCTTATTTGATTCCAACTTCTCATTCAAGAGGTCGTCTTCGAGTATTTCAGATTTAAGCGTCATTTTTGCACTTCTATTGAGACATTTTCTCAATTTAATGATGATATAAATGATAGTGAGAGGAATCGGTGTCATAACAGAAGCCGCGACAGGAACTACAGAAGCAAGATCTGCATCCGGTTGCGATTTCGAAAGCGATAAAGTGAGTAATGCTATCGAAACACCGGTATTTTGGACACCGGTTTCAATAGCGATAGCGATTCTATCAACCAGTGGTTGTCTGAAGAATGTCGAGGCTATGAGTCCGACCACAAAACCGGACCAAACATTGAGAGAAGCGCCACATATGATACGCCATGACATCAGTCGAAACATATATAAATTAGCAAAAGTTCCAAATATTATAATGAATATAATCATCGCAATTGAAACCGGGGCTAAAATTCGACGACATATCTGTAATGATAATAACTTCATTATCTATTGCCTTATCTTTATTCGCATAAAACATTATATAAAGCAATGCTTACATTTGCAAGTTTTGGTACGCGCCTTTGGAAATATAATCCGAGCCCTAAGAATATAGTCATTGAGGCCAAAGTGCCAAATATGTTAGGCAGTGGTACTTCTGTTGTGGTGCCTTCAAAGATATTACGACCCAATGTGAACAGCCATAAAGGCATCATGACTTTCAATGATAATACAAATAATAGATCATTAGATATCTATTTAATGGTAATACAAATCATGGAAACGTTTTTAGATTTAACACAATTGATAAGAGAATTTACATTAAATGATAAAAGCTTTATATCAAAAGTTTAAGGTTTACTGTAATGCAGTTTTTTAAATGATTACCCAAAAGAAGTTTTAAAAGTAGCAAAGCTTTGGTAAATTAAAATTATTTTTATTATTTGTATTGTTTTATTGAGTAATTCTATAATAAGTAGTATTTTTGCAGATCTACATTGATATGTGATTCATAGTAGTCTTTACTGTGTCTTCTCATTTGTTAGGATCTACTTTTGTAGCATAT
The DNA here is from genome assembly GCA_033996565.1 of Nanhermannia nana. NCBI lineage: Eukaryota > Metazoa > Arthropoda > Arachnida > Sarcoptiformes > Nanhermanniidae > Nanhermannia > Nanhermannia nana. Next base: position 70,014 of record JAUJYT010000001.1, read on the forward strand.
AATTTCGCACATACATAGGTGTGCAGTATTTCTTTAAATCTTTTGCAAATTATAAATTTCTGTTATTAAAATTTATTTAATTCAATTGTAATAAATTCAATTTAAATGAATTGCAAAAAATATTAAAATTGATTAAAGTTTTAAAAATATATCGCATTTACAGACTTAATTTATGTTCACTAAACAGTGTTGAGTCCTGTTAAGTGAGAAATTTTAAGTCATTCTCCGGTATAGATTATTCACAAATTAGTTTACTTGAGGCATAAAATTATACCAATAATGCAAATGCAATAAATGCTTACTATCCTTATTATGATAAGCATTTATATGTATGTTACTGTATATGTAATATACATATGACAGTACATTTAATTGAAGCAAAAGTATTTACACCATAAATGGTTCTCATAATCTGCACAATTATAGTGCAACTTATATTCATACAAAATAATGCTTAATGACTATAATTAAATCAATAATTAAAATAATGGACTTATTATTACAGTTCTTCAACATTAAGTGCTCAATAAATAAACAAAAATATAAAAATAATAGAAATAAAACATTTTGAAAAATCTATAATTCATAACATTGCAAACGAAAGAGAATAATTGCAGCCAATAATAGCTCAACGAAAAGAAATCGAAATAAACCTAAATTTTTGTATATAATTATTTGATTAGTTATTATAAAAGTAAAATATTTAGTGATATATCTGATCTGCAATACTATAATCATAAATTGCAATTTTCGATTTTTCATAAGCTGTCACAGACAACTTGCAGGGATGTCAGGGCTAGAACTGGAGACTACTTGTGAAACACATTTGTTTAAAATAATGTGATGTCGTTTTTATTTTAAATAATTTTTAAATATAATATAATATCTGATTTGGAAAATAAACTTAATGAACAAAATTTGAAAATCATACTCTCTCTCTCTCTCTCTCGTCCCGAACTGGTTAAAAGGCTTACTCACGCAAATAGGATCCGAACGAGATTTAGATAAGTTTTTATAATCAGTAGTTATACGAAAAGAATGGATAGATTTGATAAATTAGTGATGCATTACATCCTATTCATTACGAATTTTGCAGAAATTACAGTTTTAAAAGCGATTCCATTTCATAAAAAGCTGTTTTTGCTTATAATTAAATTCTTATCAATAAATGAAACTTAATATAAGGAAAAGTATAAGATATATGTATTTGTTATATCGAACACTTTTTATACTAATAAACTTTTAAGACTTACAAAGTGCAGACAATGTGCTGATGAAAGTCATAGTAATACTCAAATTGAGATTTCCTCCGAGAAGTACAGTCCACATATTGCTGGCACCACCGCCTGGACTACAACCAAATACAAATAATCCCAACTGAAAATATGGTTCATCGAACAAGAGTTTGGCCGCAAAGTATGCAATCTATAGAACAAACAATTAAATAAAATAGAGTTTTTTAACACATCAAACAACCAAATATGAAAAAACATAAATAGCATTAAGTATTATATGTTTGTTACATAACAAACACAAATATAAAGTTTGTTAAGCTTTGAAAAAGGTATCAATTTTGCTATAAAAGTAAGCAAACTTTTAAACAAATAGAAATACAATCACATAAAACAGTAAATAATGTATAATAAAGTTATTTACCAAAGGCATGAACGCGTACTGACATATGAATCCGATGGCGGGTGCGATCGGTCTCTTGAGTACACTGAAGACAACATTCAGATCGAGAGCGCAGCCCATATTGATATAATTAATGCTGACCAATACGGCCACTGATATGACGAAGATTGTAGTGATTAGTTTCTTGGGTCGGACAACACTTATCGCTAGTTTTGGGTTCTTTTCGTTGACATCAATGCTATTACTATTGCTATTATTGTTGACATTATTTAACTTTTTCACCACTTGAAGCCATGTGTGGCCCAAAAACTTTCCCTTCAGTTCAAACGTTCTGTTTATCGACTGATAATCAGCCAAATTGTTGTCCAAAATAATAGTTTTGTTGCCAACAATATCGACAATACTGTTGTCCTCAATGTATAACTCATAATAACCCGAATTTGTATTGAATTTGTTTTGAGAATTGAATTCAATTGAGACCGAAATGGTTTCGTCTTCTTTTAGTTGTTTGACTTCTGTTGGACTGAAGGACACACTTATGGCAGCCGTCAATTCAAACACCACCAAAAGCAGTGATAATATGAGAGCCAATAACACGAACGGACACATTATTTATGATTATTTCTATTATTTTTAGCTCTTTTGGACACCTATTATCACGATTTTGATACCATTTAATCCAAACTTTGCTTTAATATTATATTATTTATGTTTTATATAATATTATTAATAAATCAATGATTTTATATATAAATATTATTTTAAAATAACTTAAGATCACAATAATTGATACGTTTTATTAATTCTAATAAAACTGGTTTTCAATCAAATGATTCAGTGATTGAGTCCTAAAAGGAAATTATATGAAAAACAATTAAACAAAAAATAAAAATTTATAATAATATTGAAATTCAAATATTTGTTTTTGTCATTAAAATATAGATATTGTGAAAGCGATCACACGTTTAACACGACCTTTACCTATGAGAGGCAGAGCTTATACTAATAAACTATTTCACTACTATTGCATGCTGTCTATCACTATATACTATACTTATAGAGTGTTTCATTAGGTTATTACCATTTTCACTGACTATAAGTTAACTTATTTATTAGTTACTAAACAAATTAAAAATAAATTATGTTTTAATTATATGTCGGGGTATTAGTCGTTTTTGTACACATCACACAAAAGTTCAAAAACACTTTTTAACAAATTTTATTGGAAATAATTTTATAAATTTGAGTTAATATAAATTGCTGTAAATCTGTTTGGGGGTCAAAAACTTAATCTTTTAAGAATTGGTAATAAAAGTTTAATTAAAAATTTTTCAATTTTTCCTTATACTTCTCTGTATTTAAAATGCGAATGCAATGACATATTGTTTGTCTTAATTTAATTAATAATTAGTAAATACATGTTTATTAAAGTTATAGTCAGTCTAAATGCAGTTAATCTTATGAAACACTCTATTAAAGCAAGTCTTTGCGCAAACTCTGCTTTATATTAACTGAAGAACGCGTTGTTTGGCAGACAATGTTTGGTTCTTTTATTATTTAAGGCATTCACTAATTTAAACAAAAACTATGTATTGTTTGGAGAGATTGTCTCTGCGTATAAAAGGCACGAAATGGTGTTTTGATTTAAGAGACATAAAGTCTCGATTTTTGTTATGCAAAAAAGTGATGAAATCTTTAATAATCAAAAACTATTGCGTTATCTCTTATTCTATCAATTCTTGGAATAGATTATAATCGATTTGAGGCCAAACGAACTCAACTTTTCTTTTAATGAGTTTTATTGCAATAATTATTGATTTTATTAAATATGAATATTAAGTTCAATTATAAATAGCTTTACTTTTAATGCTTTTAATGCTTTTAATGCGTTCAATATTGTAATGATTGACTGCAATATGCAATAATTGATTGACATTTAGTAATATTTGAAGTATTTCTATAATTATATGCAGTCTTTGAGGAAAACTTGAGCTTAAATTATAATAACTATAAATACTTATTAAGCATTTAAAACATCCCTTTATGTAATTCTGACTTCACATCTATTTTAACTTTTAACGTAACACAAACACTAATATATCGCATAAATTGATTAACTTTTGTAAAAGAGTTAAAGTTTATTAATTCATAAAGAATTAGCGATAAGTTTAATAAGACTTACAATTTCTCTCTTTAGTGATATGTTGAGTGCTGACAACACTTTGTTTAATAAACCAAATAATTGAGCGAACTCTGCATTACTTTATTATATGAATCAATGATAAGCAACTGCTATAAAATGCGAGTTCTTTTTGAATGGACTGCAGTCTTAATAATGACTTCACTTATAATACAATAAACAACTTAAAAAGTAGGGCATCGGGTGAACCAGTTTTGGTTTGAACCATACTCTTAAAGAATATAACTTTTATTTTACTTTTATAAGAGGCATAAGAGGTTTCACTTCTGGCATAATTTAAGTGACGACTAATACAATACTTTTATGCAGCTTTTGATGGCATACAGTTATTTTGTATAAGGGAAGGGCTTTTCAATCAAGTCTGTCATTGACTACACTCTAAATCATTTTTTTTACTATAAAATTGCTTTCAAATAATTTTTATCTGATTGCGAGGAAGTATAAAATGGTTGAGCGGAAGAGCGGAAGAGCAAACGACAAAAAATTGACAAAACTATTAAATGAGTATTAATTGATACTCACTATGAAGTGCATGAGTGCCATCACCTCATCACTGCCTTATAAGAAGTAATTAACGGAAAGACTGCTCTTTGCTGAAAGTTGTCCGTAAAATAGGTCGCACTCTTGCCTGTAGTAGTACTTTATGGTACCGAAAAAAACAATAAATATTTGACAGACTTTATAGTTTCAACTAATTTTACACTAAAATTATAGTTGCATTTATTGAGTCTTGTAATATACTTCTTGTATAATACTTCTTAATAAGCTCTTATAGTAATTTAACAACTTTTTTATTACTAAAACAAATTATGCTTAAAATTCATTTTTAACTTCATTTTTATATATTATATTTATTAATAGAATCAATAATTATTTATTCTGAATATTTCACGAATTTTGGTTTTTTATATAAAGTTTATTTTGGATGAATATTAAAATGTGATTTTCTTGAATTTTTTTGTTAAAATGATTTAAAATATACTTAAATAAAAAGGGTTCGCCTTCAATATTATTATAGAAGTTCAAAAATAACTGATTCATTAGATATGATTCAAAATAAAGATTAAAACAATATTCGAGAGTAAAGTCTAACAGCTTAATGACCATTATTTAAAGCAAACAATGGGTCGAATTGTTTGAGAAGATCAGTAGATTCTGGTTTGCCATTACTGTTAATAGACATCGTTGACAATATGTCGGGCAAAATATTTTCCATACATTTTATATTAGATTGTGTTTTAGTGTTATCGGACTCCACAATAGTGCTATTATTTGGGACCAAAGTTCCATTTGAATCGTTTGTATTGCTGTTGAAGGAAGGCGTCATTACAGGCCATCCTTCAGAGGGGGACTCGAAGTTAGTTTGTTGGACAGCAGGTATTTGTTGCGCAACAGGAAACTGTTGTACACCAGGAATCTGTTGCACACCAGGAAACTGTTGCACACCAGGAATCTGTTGCACACCAGGAAACTGTTGTAATCCCTGAATCTGTTGGACAGGCATTTGTTGATAATTATATTGAGGGATTTGATACGAATGTGTTGGTTCAGTATAACTCTGTCCTGAATAATCACTATAATAAGGTGTAATACTTTGTCCATTCATTACTGTTGTATTCGTATTGCTATTGATTGCTAATGATTGCGACATAACAGGCCATCCTTCAGACTGCGAATTAAAGCTATTTTGTTGAACACCAGAAATCTGTTGAACACCAGAAATCTGTTGAACACCAGAAATCTGTTGCACAGCAGGGATTTGTTGGGCAGAAGAGATTTGTTGGGCAGAAGGGATTTGTTGGACAGAAGGAATTTGTTGTACAGAAGGGATTTGTTGGACAGCAGGGATTTGTTGAACAGATGGAATTTGATAATTGTATTGCTGGGCTTGATATGAATGTGTTTGTTCGGTATATGCCTGTGCTGGTATACCAGTATAGCCATTACTATAATAAGGTGTAATACCAGCATTTTGCCCATTCATTACATTTGCATTATTTGTATTGCTATTGATTGGGGACGATATCACAGACCCGTAATTGGTTTGTTGAACAGCAGGAATTTGTTGATAATTATATTGTGGTGCTTGATATGGTTGTGTCGGTTCTGTGGAGTGGTATGTTTGTCGGGAATAATCACTATAAGGTGTTATTGTTTGCGCATTCATTACTTGATTGTTCATTACGTGACTGTTTAATACTTGATTATTCATTAGTGGATTGTTTACTATTTGTGTATTTACTACTGGTGTGTTCACAACTGGTGTGTTCATAACTGGAGTGCTCACTATCGGAGAGCTCACTATTGTTGGATTAGTTGACGGGTTTACTATATTATTACCGGTAAAATATGGATTATAATTGCTGTCAATAGTATTCTTATGAGTACTTTCAATGGTGTTCTTAAGTGTACTTTCGATAGTATTCTTATGAGCGATATCTATAGTTTTCTTAAGAGTGGTCTCAATATTCTTCTTATAAGTATTGTCAATAGTTTTCCTGTGAACCAAAGCGAATTGCGTTCTTTCTTCTTCTTGGACACGACTGACTCCTCGCGTTCGGGCTAAAAGTCGTGACACAATATTTTGAAATTTCCTATAAAAGTCGTGACCTTTTTTCGAGTTTGACTGCAATTCTTTGAAAACTTCGAAGGTATGGATAAGTGACGCGATTCGCGCTTTTCTATTTCGCTGATTTTCCATAAAAGCTCTTCTGGTTTCAGCGTATTTAGCATTAGCTTTAGTCAAAGCGCGTAAAATATTGTCTTGTGCTGACATGTTTTGCTCAATTAACGTAATAGACTTATCATATTTTTTGACCTCATTCGCAAAGATGGTCTCCATTTCTTGTTTAGTGTGCGCCAAAACCTGCTTCATGATGTCGTCGGCGACTATCTCTTCTTTCAACTTGCTTTCAAGCATTGAGCGCTGATTTTTCATTTCTTCAACTTTTTGGAGCAATCTTTCCATTTCAGACAGATTTGATTCATCGTACGGAACATTATCTGTCAATGAGGGCAAAAGTGAGACCACGTCTTGAGCAGAAGAGCTAATCAACAGTTTTAAATCATCGCAATGTCGGTCCAAATTGTCTCTCAATGAACTGTTGGAAAGCAATGCTTTTTTATGTGTTTCTTCATGTTTAGCAACTTCTTTGCTGAGTTCGACCAAAATCAAAGAGGGAGGTCTTTTGCCAAACACTTCTTGATGTTGTTTTTCCTTTTCTTCTTCATTTTGTATCAAATCTTTGATCTCTTTAATAGCTTTGTCGACTTCATCACTAATTTCTTCCAATTCGCTCAAAATATTGTTGACTTCATCAACAGAATTAGGATTAACACTCATTGCAGCACAAACTTCAATGAGTTCATCTGGAATGCGGTCATCCCTTGATCTCAACGTTTCTCTATCGATCTGTAACGACGACATATAAGCGGCCAATTCTTCATTCTTATCATCAATTTTAATCCTAATATTTCTCATAATTTCATCTTTTTTAGCGCTATATATAGAAGCCGTTTCGTGAGCTTCGATTGGGACCAGACGTGCGAATATATCCGGTCCACTAATTTCAGGATCACAGACATCGAATGGTATGCCTTTTACAAGAGACGCACCTTTCACTTCAGTTAATTTATCACTTGTGGGAACCTTTTCGTGATAAACGAAATCATTTTCTTTCTTAGCGTTTGCGAGTTTGACATTAATCACATCGGAAACAAAAACGAGCGCTTCATTTATTTCAGATCTATCTATTTGTTTCGCCAATTTTATGGCTTCATTCAGTTTCTCTTCTGCCGACTGAAACCAAGCGACGCGTTCACCCATTTTCTGTTGTTCTTCAGCCAAATTTCCCATAAATAGCGAACAAATAGAGTTATAATACGCGACTTTGAATTCTATGAATTTTTTCCACTCTTTGTATAGTTTAGAGCCCACAATATCTAGAATAGTATGAGTGCCACTTGTATTGAGTGCCGCCTGCAGTAACATCAATAGCGAACTGCTATAATATTCAACCACTTGTGCCGCCACTTTTGCAACAATTGAAGACTTCCTGTTATCCAACATAGACTTCTCAAGAATGCATTCCTGCGCTTGAGCTAACATCACCTGAACAAAGAATGACAAAATGTCGTGAGACATATCCTTACTCTTGAAAAGTCTCGAGTCTTCGATTAAGTGCTGAAAAGCCCAAACAGAGCACTGAAAGTGAGTGCACGAGACCTTCATGTTCTCCGCATTATTTCTCAGGTCTAACGCACCCAACTCTGCGTGAAGTGCTCCGATATTATAGAGAACAGCCGCCAACTCAAAGTCCAGGTCTCCGATCACAGTCTGACCCGAGTATATGTCGGCCCAAACGCACTGAACGCCAACATTCGAGTCAAACACTGAAAACCGGTTTTGCAAACTATAGATCTGTGAATAGTATCTCTTCAGTAATGAACAACCGGTGAAGTCTCGCGGCGCTCGACATGCCTTCTGTTTAACATTATTTTAATAAATTCATTAATTATTCAAAATTAAATAATTGTATAAATATTAATAATGAACAGAGGCATCAAATATAAGTACTATCTATGAACACAAATACTGTATTTTATATAATATTTACTCAAAAGTTGTAAAATCTGTAAAATGAGCTCTAATTATGTGAATGTTTTGCAAACAAAACTCGAGTTCATTATGACTACCGCTTAAACCTGACGTCTCTGTTAACAGTCTATTAAAAAGTACATTAAAAATGAATTATTATTACATTTCTAAGTGTCTCCAAATCACGAATTTCTCTTTCATAGGAATCTCCGTCTTCTGAATAGTGCTTTGATATAAACTGTTTTTAAATAACAAACTTATTATTATTTTAATATATCATACGTTCACAAAAATTATTACAAAACTAATTTCAAATAATAATAACAAAGAAATATATTAATTAAAAGAAATTTAAACAATAGACGTATTGGTATTAAAATGATTTAAAATAAAATAATAATTAAAAGCAAAAAAGTGTTACTCTTTTGAAAGGCGTTGAAAAGTCGGGACAAACGGGACTTATTTTGAGCTCAAAGTAAATCATCGGTAGCTTAGGCACCGCTTCCATTCTTGTATCTTTTCAACAGTTATTTTATTATTAATTATTTAATTATTTAATTAAATACAAGGATATAAGAGATGAAACACAACTATTTGTTTGGATGACATTTTCATTTGCAATCCTTTTAAACACTATTCACTTAATGCGCATGACGTGAGACATATTATGTCAATGTATTATACAATACTCTAATATTTATTTATATTATATTTTAATAATATTTACAAATTGATTGACTCATAAAGTCATATGTTTTTGATTCACTCTTTTGAAAAGATAATCATTTAATCGTTTGTTTACTTCAAATAAAATACTATAAAATTATTTTGTTTTTACATAAAATTTAATAATTTTTTGAGTGAACAGAATCTCATTTATTGAAAAAAGTTATAAGAAATAGATTTATAATTAAATTAATACATTAGTGAACAGAAGAAATGCCGCTTCCGTTAGCTTTGGCTCAAAGACTTCAAAAAAGAGGCATTATTTCAAAGACTACCGAAGAGAAGGCTTCAGATTTTGGTGAGTTTTATATCAGAATTATTACTGTTGTGTATCATATATTGCAATGACTTTAATGTATTCAAAAATATATATGAAGAGCATCACGAAGAAGTCATTGCAGAAGATTATGACGACATAAACAAGCCGTTGGACAGTCGGTCGCGAGTGGTGGTCATCGGCTGCCCGAACAAATACAATATATATCACGACTGCACTCATTATTGTCAGAAGAGATGGTCTGATGTTTGTGAAGAGCCTTCGCCTAAAACGAAGAGAAAATATCAGAAATTACTCAAAAGATATCCATTGACTGATGTTTGGCAGGATGTGTACGACCCCGGAGTGTATGACTTATCACTACTACTACTAAAATGGTCTTTGAATAACATTTGTTTAATTAATATTAAAGGCGTTGTTATTACTTCTGGAACACAGTGACAGATGAGGTTTCATGGCTTCCTCCGCATCACCCAAAGGCCCGAATTTCTCTTTCAGCTGAAAAGCTTAGGCGTCAGTCTCTTTACTATTAATACAATTTTCAAGTTATTAATGAATGAATTTTTATTAATTTATATTTTAATGAATAGAATTGTTAAGAGATGACGACGACGAACAACCAGACGATGAAGGATCTGATGCTTCCAATTCAGATAACATAATGGGTGACAATTCAAGCGATAGTTATGAAAGTGATTCCGAATCTTCTGATGAAAAAAATAAAAAGAGTTCAAAATCACAAACAAGAGAAAGAGGTCGAGAAATTCGATCAAAGGGCAGACCTATTAGAAAGCACAACGATTTAGACCCTATGGATCCGGCGGCTTATTCGGAGATACCAAGAGGCAAATGGTCTGATGGGTTGGACAAAAGGGGAGACGCAAAGACTGGTGTGGATACCACTGCATCCGGACCTCTATTCCAGATGAGGCCATACCCTAATCCGGGCGCTATTTTGAGGATGAATGCGAAGAAACGAGGAAACGATAGCAGTGATGATGAATAGCCTTAACTTTTTTATTAAACTAATTTTATGTTCGATTTTATTGTAATTAATTTGAAAATTATATGAAAAAAGTATGAAATTATGTAACTTTTCAATTGAATTAAAGTAAAAAATGATAAAACAGTGCTTAAGCTCTGGTTAGAAAATATGTAAAATAATTAGTTAATAATTTTGATGGTTAAGAATTGCATACTTTGAATACCTTTAAGTTTTGATAATGTTAGAGATTGGCTCAACCTATGAGATGAGGCTCACTTGTAGGCTGTTTTACCTCTGCTTTACTGTGTTTTACAACCACTTTATTATATAATACACAAGACCTGTATATTCACGTAATTTATTGTTTTCTAAATGTAAATCAATTGAGACCAAAATGTTAATAACCGGCAAAATAATAAATTTATTTAAATTAATTACTTATTTATTATTAACTGTTTTGATATCAAAATCAGAAACGAATGCAAGTAATGAAGAGTACAGCGAATCCTTACTATTAAAGCCTTTACCGGACGGACACCTATACGCGTACTTCGAGTTCAAGACTATTTTGAATAAAGATTTGATTTCTATTAATTGGGGTATAATTTGATTGCAATTTATTATAAATAAATTAATATTATTATAATTTAATTGTAATTGAATTGAAATGTTTGTTCAGAAAATCGGTTCAATTTGTTTCCGCTTTCATTTGGAAAACTGATAGCAAAACATGAATTACAAGAATTGCATTTCAGTCTCACGAAAGGCATTTGGAAACTGAGCCGATGGGGTCTTCCCGTACGGGACGCGCCGCCAAACGCAGAGCTCTGGCTTTGGTTTCAACACTTCCACAAAAAGTACATTTAATTGATTTCATTTAATAAATTGAATTTAAATTACAATCAAATAAACGCCTTTTGCAGTCCGAGTAAGTCCTGGAAAGACATTACGAGTGAACTTTCGGGTCAGTTCTGCGCTTCCATTAATTTCATCGACAACTCGGCGACAGTTCAACCAAAATATTCTTTGAGACCAAAGGGTGTTATTGACGGCAATTCACTGAGAAATAGTTCCCTATTTTATGGCGCACTTCCTCACGAGTCTGTCTGTACTGAAAACCTGACGCCTTGGAAAAAGTTATTGCCGTGTTTTGTGAAGAAAGGGTTGGCCTCTCTTCTTAATGCTGGACATATTTTCAATACTTTTTATTTCTCTCTCGCAGTTGACTTCAGACCCATTTGCAGAGTAAGTCAGTTCTGACATTTGTTTCCTTTATTTCACACTAACTATCATTTAAATGTATTCTTAGTTAACTAACGATTGCTTTTATTTTGTATGTAAACTATGACAGGATGTCAGCTGTGAATCGACTGCAGTTGAGTTAATTCAAAGTATTTCAGTTGTATTCAATCCTCCGCTAATATCTGAAGGAAAGCAAACCTGGAATTTTGTAAAATTATTTGGGACAACACTGACGAGCACTTGTAAACTATCTTCAAAGACCACTGTTCTAATAGATATAACTCATGAAAACTTAGTAAATGAGTCGAAACTACATTTCTCACCCACTAAATTTGTTTATTCCACAATTGGAGGCGAAGAGCGTAAGTATGCGTTCTATGATCTCAACCAATTGATTGTTCAGCACAAAAATGGCTTAAATATTGGTCACTCTTATCAAAACAATTATGTCTATACACCGGTCAAAAAGCCACCGCTTTATGCGAATCGGTTTATAACCGGTTACGGTCTATCTCAAGGAGGCATCACTTGTCATATATATAACAATCTGAATAAACCGATTCAAATCGTATACTTAGACATAATTCCGTGGTATCTAAGAATGTATATCCACACGCTTCAGATCAGGTCCAACAATAAGGCCATTAAACCGCATACCATTTACTACAAACCGGCCAAAGACCGCATACAAGCGCATCACTTGGAACTGTTGCTTGTTTTGCCTCCAAATAGTATGACTGATATATCATACGATTTCGATCGCGTTTTCCTAAAATGGACTGAATATCCTCCCGATGCCAATCACGGCGTTTATGTTAATTCAGCGATAATTAGTGCTAATCTCGAGTCGAACAGCAATTTCACATATTTGCCGCTCAAAGAAACCATTTCTTCAGAAAAAGTGCATTTTGTGAGAATACACACCGAAACACTATTGGTATCTCTGCCCACACCTGACTTCAGTATGCCTTATAATGTGATTTGTCTCGTCAGTACAGTAGTCAGTCTTGCTTTCGGTCCAATACATAATTTAACCACAAGAAGAGCCAGAATTGCTTCGAAAACTGAAGCAAAATCTAATACATTCATAACTAAAGTCAAAAATTTTTTTAAAAGGAAAACTACTGTTAAGTCAAGTGAACAAAAACAGGATTAGTTTAATTGTATGTTATTTGTCATTCAATTCATATTTATTATTAAAATGAACTCATTTTAAAAAATAAACTTTATATTCAAATTATAAGACTCTTATTCACACAATTTATTGAGAATAATAACAAATATAAAGAATTATAAAGAATTATAAAGAATATTCAGCAGAACTGTTGAATAAGGTGTGTGTAGTGTCTCAACTCATGTAATTTATTAATTTTATTGATTAGATTTGGTTTAAATTTAAAAACTTGATAAGTGATTAGATTATTAAAAGTTTAAATATTTAGTAGATTTCAAGATTTGATTGTTTTAACAATTTATTGAAAAGTTGGCCAAAAGAGTCATCAAAACGATGAGTCCCTCTATTGGCTCGACTTTAGAAATAAATAATTATTTGTTTACAAATATTGCGTTAAATATTAAAAGAAGTGATTTTCAAAAATTAAATTTAAAATACCTTTTAATAAATCGATTGAAATGAAACCGACGAGTATTGTTGCGGATGAGATGTTTCCCGAGGGCGCCGGACCTTTCATGGATATGGAGGAGGTCGGGGGCAGTGCAGGACTGGTCATGGACTTGACTGCCAATGAAAAGTTGGTTCACTCGGACTTTTTCAATGATTTCGAAGATTTACTCGACGAGGAAGACATCCAATGAACACATCAATAAACACATCAATAAACACATTAATGAACACATCTTTTTATTATTACTATTTATTAATTGTATAAATAATTAAACATTTAATTAATTTAAAAACTAAAAACATTCAAAATTTATTAATTCTGTCATAAATTCATTTCTCTTATACATAATTTTGTTATCAATTCTGTTGTCAATTAAATAGATTGTTATTTAACTGAAACTAATGGTTAGATCTTATTGAACACAAATTTTATGTAAACAAATATAAAGTATGTTTATGTCAAAAAAAATATTGGATTTCTACTCGTTTTTGTCCTTTTTGTGGTGTATCACCTCCTCCTCTATGACATCTCTACCAAAAACTTATATTTGGAGATAATCTGAAAATAGTTGATAGCACTCGGAATTCAAGATTTAGTTTCTTTGACTCCTTATCTGCATAATTATGACAGCGATTTGTCTTTTGTCCTAAAAACGCGAATACTGGCCACTATAGAACCGAAGCAATGGTATGTCATAGCTTAGTATCACCTGAAAGGCGGTCACTGACCATTTTTCCCAAGTGGCCAGTGACCAGTGACCAGTGGCCGAATTACCCAAAAATTGCTACGACACCAATGCTTTACAATGAGAAATCTCTCGACGTTTGCAGTAACAAAAGTATACACATCAGTACAATTCAAGTATTTTAAACATAAACATAAATTCGACACTTTGTAACTTTAGTTATACTATTTTTGCCCATTCTTATGAACGGACCCATAGCTACTATTGCCAAACGTACATATTTGAGAGGTCCCGTACATATCAAAATGAGAATATTTAGACCTTCATCTGTACAAAAGTGTATACAAATAACAATAAATAGGAGTGAACCCCAATTTGTACATAAAAATTAGTACAAAGTATAATCTAAAACATAATTTAAAGTTCAAACTTTTAAAAATAGACTAAAATTTAGTTGAAAATGTAGATTTTCAAACTTTGTACAGATTTATGTCCTACAGTGTATATATATAGCAACCGTACCCGTAGCAGTTATAGAGAATTAACACCAAAATTAATAGAATCTTAAGTTTTTTATTGAGATATTTGGAAAAAAGTTTTACATAATTTATAAACAATATTAATAGTTCGCCGTTTATCTGATAAATTATGTTTATGTTTACATTTCATTTAATATAAATTAGAAAAATTGGTTTTAATAATAAAAAATTGCCAAAAACTAAACAATTATAATATAAATGAATTGAAATGATTTGAAAGATATCTACTTTAGTGTAAATAATTAGAGGCACAAAACAATTCCACACATTTACTAAATGCTAATTTACGTAATACTCTTCAATACATTTATAGAATTCGAGTTCATTTACATCAAACGCCAATTGAGTGCCTCTTATTATTATTAACTCTCATAACCACACAATTGATCCCAATTTTAAGAACCATTTGTGTGGTTAACTGAAAGTTTGGCTGACAGTTGTTTTGAGTCCATTTCAGGCACTTTTAGGCATTGAATGTAATGCTTAACACGTAATGTATTTACAATTTAAGAGACTTTTCGATACATTAGTTGTCCTTAATTTACGGGAAGAAATGGCACATATCTGTAGATATCTTAAGCTAAAGAAAACTTTAGACAATTATTATTCTATTAGTAATTGATATTATTGTTTAGTAATGTAAATGTATGTTTACAATGATATTGACTGACTAGTAGTCACATAATAGACATAATAGTGCCAAACAATCATTACATTTATGGCAGTTATTAAATACTGGTTGCATTGCATTCTTCATATTTAGTTATTATAAGCTGTTATAAAGCTGTCGCTAAGTTATAAAGAGCTGAAATGTGCTAAAAATGAACTTCAAAAGTATAACATGAGAGCTGTGTTAAGTATTTTACTGTAAGTTTCGATGCGAACGCTTTGTAGCATTTGTCATAAGTTAATAAGAAATATCACAAAAGTAAATAACAAAGATATCAGCACTAATGTTAAATGAAATGAAACGAATCACAGTTTTACAAATTGTGTGAACCCAAAGATGCCAAATCAAAATTACAGCTCATTTAATGCATTAATAAAATAAACGAAATGTTGGCACTGAACAAGATTTTCATCTTGTGATCAACTAATGCAACAAAAGCTGCCAAATATGTGAATTGTATTTCATTATAAATTATTGATGAACTCTATTGGAATGTCGCGAAACAGTCACATCTTTGACAATGCGTTGCAATCGATTTGGTTCATATTCACTAATTATTGATTGAAAAGTGCTTTTATGGCAGTTTTGGGCCCCTTTTCGATTAAATGTAGAAATAATGTAAAAAAACATTTGTAAAGTTATTTAGAAAAAAGGTTCACATAAAACAACTAACTCTAGACTTACTGTTCACCACAATATCACTCAAATTAGCAAATAATTAGTGTTTCCTAAATATAAGTTTATATATACTGTATATATATTCATAAGAAAATGATATAATTGATGGCAATTTGAATTGTGATTGAGGTTGTGTTGAGCAGTACGGCTTTCTTTTCAAATAGTCTTCTCCTTAATAATCACATAATCGGACAAATTTTTAAAACCGTTGCCAACCGTTAATTTGAAACAATATTAATATAATATAAGCTGCATATCAATTGAGTGCAATAACTGCGAAAAAGGGACGGTTCTTATAAGTCCACCAGTTTTTTCATTTTAAAAAATGTTGGTCTTCTTAACAAGTGGTAAACGGTTTTCACTTTAGTTTTGATTTTAAAAGTTATAACTTTGGAATCGAGTGAATTATTGCAATATTTTTCTATTTAAGTCGATTTAGTCTAAATATAAATCCAAACCAATTGCTGGAGAATTAGCTGAAGAAAGACTTGAATGACGACAGTTATGATTAACGCGTTATAAAATTGTTTCGATTGGTTTGTCGGACATTTACACTTATATACAATTTCACAATATTGAGATCTGTGTAAGATTTGGCTCTATTTTGATATTTGATAAAAATCTATAACATTTTCTATCACTCGTCTTCACTCTCTCCCTGTCCATACATTGTCGCCAAGTTCTGGAATCGTGGACCCCATCTGTTCAGATAATCGAAGTCTTGTTCGTTATCATCCATTCCAGACGCCAACGAACTTAAGGAACCGGCAGTACTGCCACATCCCTCATAAGCATAATTTCGAAGATCGTCAAAAGGCGGAGCATTAGGATCTGTATCGGCTTTATCTAAATTATCACGTATTAAATCGCCGACATCTCTATGAGCATCGGGTGGATCTTTAATACAAAAATTAATTAATACTTGACCTACAAATTCAAATCATTTTATAAATTATTAAATAATTACATTGTCTTTGACGCATATCTTTGATAATTCCGGGTTTGTCTGGCTTTCCAAGAATTGTGGTTCCGGTCGAGTCTATTGGGATACGAAGAGGTGTTATGTCATAAGCATTCATATCGTCTTCACCGCCTCCTTCGTCATCATAACTAATGATATTTTCTCTGACATCGTCATCGACGTCATGACCAAATTTCTGATGAGGTCTTCTGCTTCTGGTGTAGGCGACGATCACAAGCACCAGAACTATAAAATAAATTATATTAAAATTGGCTCTAATAGTGAGGGACAGCCTTTTATGCTTATACAGAGCAGAACTTTAATAACTGTAACTTTAAAGTTAATACTTTTAGAAGAAAAAAAAACTCAAATGATGTCTAAATCAAGATTAACGAACATTAGTTATTTGTTGTGATTTAAATGTAATGTTACTAAATATTTATTAGGATTTTCTGAATCATTTCTGAATAATTGAAATAATGGAAATGTGATAAATAAATGAACACAAGTCTTACTCAAATAAAAAATTAAACATAAAATAATGATAGCGAGTGCGTCCCCGCCCAACCCTATTTTGGCGCTATTATGCTTTAAGTTTGGCTCTTCATCACAGCTACAATTGTCACATCTGAAACCGTCGAGAGGACAGTCACACCAATATCCACCCCCATTATCAATGTTGAAACAACGACCACCTCTGCCACATGGCTGCCAATCGCACTCGTTTTTGTCCTCACAGCCCAACCGATTGGGTGTCATATGTAAACCAGTCGGACAACTGAGTATTGATTCAATCATTTAATAATATCTCACCTTTTATTCATGTTATGTTTTTTGTTAATACCGTTAGCGTTTGAGCCCATTAGCAATACAAGAATAGTTTTCAGTTAAAGTTACAGTGGGTTTGCATGCATTGAGTTTGAGTTCAGCTCTAAAAAGCATTAAACCTAGTGATGAATACTTACTCATAATATTTACGAGACATATAATAATCATCATAAGCGCAGCATTGCTTAATTGCAATTCCTTTTCAATTTTTTGCGCGTTACAGAATTCACCCGAAAAGTTTTCAGGACATATGCAATAGAAACCCAATCCTCTGTCCAAATTTTTACATAAGCCCCCATTCAAACACGGATTTCTAGGATCGCATTCATTAGCATCCGTGCAATTTTTACCATCATTAGTAACCACAAAGCCAGCCGGGCATCTATTGTTATAAATGTTACAGAAAGTGAGTCAATAGAGAAGAACTACAGAAAACTGTTTTCTACGTGCAATCAAAGCAAAGCTCGTGTTATAAACCCATGCAATTAGAATGTGTTAAACATTATTTACGATCAATAGTTGGGTTGTGACTCACCTGCACTCGTGAAGCATCCATAAGTCTAAACACTCAAATGGATGATTACAATGAATACCTTCACAGGGATTATT
>JAUJYT010000002.1:0-79738 GCA_033996565.1 Nanhermannia nana
ACCTATATGTATTTAATGTCATTTCGGGTTTTAAATAAAGAACTCAATGGTAAAAAATTTATTTACTAAATGATAAATCTGTTTAAAAGTTATAATACATATCATTAAATATTTCATTACCTAATCTTATTTGTATCATATTTTATGTAATCAATACATTTTCAATGTTTAGAAATGATCTGAATTATGGAGATTTTAAAATAATATAAAATTAGTGTCCAAACAACAATTGTAATATTGAGTTCATAATAATGATGATTCTTGTTTTAATAATACATTGTCGGCTCCCGTTGTTAAGCAACTCATATAAGTTATAAAATTATGTGACATTATGTGATCGCATAATTTATGCGACTTTATGCGATTGCATAATATTTGGGCTCTGGTAATAACTTAAATATTACTCTAACCTAAATATATGAACCATATGACCCCGTGACATATGAACCCGTGACATATGAACCCGTCGAATATTAGAAATTTTTTAGTTTTAAAGACACAGACAGACAGAATGGCTAAATTTTTTTAATAATATAGATATTTATTGAAACCAATAAGAAATTTGAGAAAAATAATTCAGAAAATCTGTATATGAGAACAGATTTTAATTTTTATGTGATTTAGAAATAAAAAAACAAAAAATAGTTTATTAATCAGTTTATAAAAGTGCAAAGTCTTTGATAAGATTTGGTTTCTTTAGCCCTTTTCTTATTAAATTGTGATATTTGTCCACTTTATCGAACCGGATATGAGATGATATGAGTCTAAAATCCACTTTAACATTGAAATGATTCCAAACTCTTTCATCGATTTTGATAATCAAAGTTTGATTCGGTTTCTTCTCGTTAAACAACACCACCATTTCATACAATATATTTTTGTCTGAAAGCAATCTTAACTCTAATCTAATATTTGTTCCAAAAATTGAGATATTCTTCAAATATAAAAAATCTATAAACGAATTGCTTTTATTAAATACTTGACTCAGTTTTAAATAAAAATGAATGAATGCTTTATAACATATTTAACAAAGAAATTTATGTTCGGGACATTCACAATCGATTGACATGATATGCATTTTCATGTATTTTAAATTAGGAAACATTTTCTCAATGTTCGTAATATCGCTCGGTTTTAATAAATTTATTCCTATTTCTAAACTGTTAATAGAATTCAATGTTTACTTTCTCTCAAATAAGTTTTGACTCATATTAAAAATTGAAAAATATTTGAGTCGTTTGAGGTCTAGTATAGGATCCAAAGATTTAAGTGAATCGTTTCAATAAAGAGAAACCAATTTAAGTCTCTGGAGTTGTACAGGGTTGTTCACTTGCTTTTGCAAGGGGGTGCAGCAAAAACTGCAAACGGTACAAATTTCTAATAATTTTTATTTAATTCTACATAAAAAATAGAACTGATATGACTTCTTTCAATATTCGGTGTGTCAACCGCTTGCTTGTTGCACAGCTTCAAAACGGGTCAGATAATAAATTATAAGTAGTTTGATCAAATCGGTGCATGCTTGCTGAGCCAATTGGTACCGTTTTAAGTGATCCTAGGACTTCTTCGAAATGCATTTTTAATGTTTCATAAGAATATCTATTTAATTGGTGCAAAAATTGCATCAAAAAATCGTTAAAATTTTACATCATTAACATAGTAGTTTTGAGGCTGTGCAACAACAAAACGATTGACACCGAATATTGAAAGAACTCATATCAGTTCTATTTTTTATGTAGGATTAAATAAAAATTATTAGAAATTGCTATCTTTTGCAGGTTTTGCTGTACCCTCCTTGCAAAAGCAAGTGAACAACCCTGTACTAAATTAGTGCAAATCAACTCAATTATAGTATGGTTAATATCGGAATCGCCACCAAAACTAAACTTTAATTTTCTTAAACTTTTTGCATTTGCATTCACTAAAACAATAGTCATCTCGTTGTCCAACCATTTAATGACTGTATATTTTGAGACAAATTTTGCAAAATTCTTGTAATAAGCTCTCGACTGATATTATAATCAGAATCAAAACTAATCTCTTGAAGTGATGGCATGTCTAAGAAATCGAGAGGAATACTATTGAATGCGTTTGAAAAGCCTTTAACCTCAATAAAAGAAAGTTTTGAACCAAAGCACGTCTTTATATCCATGAAGTCTACATTGAGTTCTCATTAATGGATATTTTAAATAATTTTATTCGTCAAAATAAAACACTAATCCATTCACAAACAGACTTATTCATTGACTCGATTTCAAGTTGAATGCGTTGCAAAGTCTCAAAACTTTTGAATAAAGGCTCGAATTTGTGTTTTACTTTATATTAAGATTAGGACTCAATTCAATTATAGCGGAATCGCTTTCTATTTTTAATTTATGACTTCTGTCGTCCAAATCATAACTCGATAAATAAGTTTTGAGAAATTTTTTCGATTTAAACAAATGATTAACACATTCACTGAAATTGTTTGACACAAAACTGAGTCCTATTTTTTGTTCTAAACGACAAAACTTCAGTCAAATCGTATTCATTCAAAATAAATAATGAGTTTTCAGCGTTTTCAGACATTTTTGAGGTAAAATTTGATGTGAAATATGCGTTATTTTTGAAATTGTGATAATTTGTTAAATAAATGGATTTGTGTTTTTGTGCAATTAGGCAATGAATGGGCAAATATTGTTGAGTCTCATCATTTACTATGTGTTCTACAATAGTATTTGTACAGTAAAGTACAGGAAAGCATTTTTATATTGACTTTAAGTTGAAATCAAATATTTTTAACAGTTAAATAAAGTTAGTGTTTGGTAATCATAATTAGCGCCAAAGCTTAATAAACATTTAATTTTCATCATAAATGTGTTTTCCTGTATCCAAACCATTGCATTAAAACTGACAGAAAATATGTAATATATTCAAAGAATTGGCTAAACTTATGAATAAACTAAAAACAATGGTCTTATTAGTTATGATTGAATACAACAAAATACAAATAACACTAATCGGGAGACACTCTCGAGATTTGATTTAACAGTAATTTAAAATAATTAAAATTTTTAAAGTTCATAAAGTTGTGCTCCACTTCAGGCAAACATCTCTATCAATAACTATAATAAGCAGTTGTTTTGCATTCAAAGTAAACATTCATTGAACACATTTATTGTAAATAAAAGTATTTAAACAAAAATCAATAAATTATTTACATTTAACTTATTATTTAATAAAGAAATATTTATTTATTAGAAATAATGACAAACCCATTACAAAACAACTCGAGTAATAATAGAGACGACTATTATTCAAATGAAGACATCAATGAAGACATTAATGAGAACTCGAGAACAAATGCACTCAATGTGGACAACAATTCAACTAATTTTGTGAGTATTTCGAGTCTTTCACCAAAATATATGCCAATAATTAATTGTTTTATTTGAAAGGAATGGGAATACCATATGAGGCGAGAAATGCAACAAATAGTACCTCACCTATGGTTAGGTCCGTACGCATCAGCTCTTAAGGCAAAGGTTGGTTCAGAGCTTATGTTTAATATTACTTAATATTAATAATTTGATAAATAATTACATAATTATGACCTTCAGGCAGATGTGTTGGAAAGCTGTGGCATAACTCACATCATATGCATCCGTCAGGACATAGAATCGCATTGGATTCGTCCCAACTTTCAAGACAAATACCATTACCTGACTCTCGACATCGCAGACACTCCGACGCAGAATATAATCCAATATTTTGTTCCTGTAATTGATTATCAATAATGTCTGTTATTTGTCTATTATTTAAATTGTAACAAAATCTCTAATTAAAAGGTGAGTCAATTCATAGACTCGTGTCTGTCCAAAAACGGTAGTGTTTTAGTTCACGGCAACGCTGGTATATCCCGAAGCGCTGCTCTTGTGATCGCATATATTATGGAAAAGCAAAATATGACTTCAGCGCAAGCCATTCGAGCCGTTCAAAGGAAAAGGTTCTGCATTTTCCCCAACGAAGGATTTCGTCGTCAACTCATCGAATACGAGCCAATACTTCAGGCCAGAGGAATACCACTCTCTTCTAACGGTAACTTTTGTTTAATTATAAATTCATTTATTAAGTAAATAATAATTTGTTTGCATTAAAATAAATGGTTTTTGAATTAATACTAAATTTAATTTGTTTTACAACAATAGGAGGTATCAAAAGACCGTTGAGTGACGAAGACTCAGAAAATGCAGAAACAAATCAAATGGAGTTCACAAACACATAAAATAGTCATTTTGTAAATTGTAAAATAATTCCTAAATTATAGTTTAGATAAAATTCTCATTTTATATATTTGTTTAAATTTGATTTTGTTTTAATTATATGAATAGTTTTAAATTTATTCGTTCACCAAATACTAAGTTATAATATCGACAATTCTTCTCAATTGATAATAGTTATGCACATTAGGAAAAGTGGAATTGAATTAACCGTAAAAACATGAAACACAAGTTTTGTGCAAATAATAAGCCTTTTCGGAGAATAATAGCACATATGAGAGCACAGATATAGATAGAAATGCATTAGTAAATGAACACTTACTAACGTCTACGGTATTAAAAATGAACTGAAAATTGAAAAATAGCAAAAATGATTATAATATTAATGATGAATCAATGAAGTTCTCCTCTCTTTCAAGTTCTGTTCTTTTATTTTTATGTATTCACACTTTTTTGGCCAAATTCTTGTTACGCACAAAGCCTTTCGCCTCTTTAACCAGACTATCGATGTCTTCTTCGTCTGATTCCTGTTCATCATCAGATTCGGGCGCTTTTCTTGCGGTTCGTTTGCGTCTAGAGTTTGTTTCCTCCTGTCCTTCATCTGATAATTCTTCATCATCTTCTTCTTCATCGCGTACTCTCTTTTTCGCGCCTATAAGTCATGGATATATTGGTTAAATAGAGTTCATGTAAAAAATGGAATCTAATTAATGAACATCTATTATAAATGAATACCGCGTTTGGCTGCTTCTCGTTTGGGTCTTCCGACCGCTTTTTTAGGGGTCGCTTTTTTGGGGGATTTTCTATCTTTATAATCTTCGTCGCTTTCCTTTTCTTCTCCGTCTGACTGATAGTCAGAGTCTCCCGGATGTGAAAAATCTTTGCGATGATTTGCATTCTTTCGGTAACATTTGTCTCCGAATTGACACGACTTTCTCTGTTTATCGTTGTCCTCATCGTTCAGATCATCGTTGTCTTCATCCGATTCACTCAATTGTTTTCGCGGAGACTTTCGAGTAGGCTTTTGACGACGTTTTGCCGGCTTTTTAGGGGTTTTCTAAAGTGTAAAAGTCATAAGTGTTATAAACGGGTAAATAAACAAAAATATTGAATTCAAACCTTCTTTCTCTTCTTTTTGCCCCAATCGCTGTCTGAATCGCTCGCAGACTCGTATCTCTTTTTGCCTGCTCCACGACCGCCTCTTTTGTGTTCGATCTCCCAATCACTTCCAGAACCACTACTTCTTCTTCCGCGTTTAGGTTTGTAGTCCTCTTCGCTCTCACTTTCCCACAAGTCGTCATCACTGACAACATAGTCATCCAGAGATACTTTAGTACTAGATTTCTGTTGTTGTGAAGCTCTTCGTGGTCTTCCTCGGGAGGAAGAGGGGGTCGTCTTTCCCTTTTTGCGAGACTTTGAAGCCTTTGGGTCATCGCTTTCAGGCTCTTCTTCCTCTTCTTCATCGATCTCTTCGTCTTCTTCTTTGAAGTCGTCCTCACTCTCCTCTTTAGGCTTCTTTTTTGGCGAAGCAGCCTTTGGAGGTCTGCCCTTCTTCTTGACCTCTTCTTTCTTAACTTCTTTCTCTTCCTCCTCATTGTCTTCTTCGTGATTCTTCTGCTTATCCTTTAGGACCTCATTGTCTTCATTCTCTTTGACCTTTCGTTTATTTTTCTCATCAGAGGCTTTCTTATCATTTTTCTTGACATCGGAAGCGACCGAATCATTGTCTTTAGTGTCGTCGTCTTCGTCCACTTTCTTGACATCACTTTTGCTGTCATTCAAGTCTTTCTTCAAGTTCTCGTTCTCTCCGTTGACAGAAGACTCGTCTTTAGGGTCCTCTGATTTGGTGGAATCATTATTTTCTGTTTTAGTGACTGATTTGTTATCGCTATCAATGATTAATTGGTATTTATAAGAATTGGCCAAAAGACTGAAAATGTCGCCATCGCTCAGCTTTTGAGTCATGTCTTTCTTTATGATTTTGGGCGAATTGTTGCCATCGTTTGAATAATAGAAACACGGATTCACGTGTTGCTAATCAGTTAAAAACAATGTTTTCTTATTATTTATTTATTTAATTATAATATTATTCTAATAATAGTTTGTATTAAAAGCTAAAAAGGAATCTCAAAAAACCGGTATTTATAGTGATATCTATAGAAAGCTATTGAAAAGCAATTCTTTATTAGATATCAATTAATAATAGAATTAATGATATATTAAATCAAATGAATGGCAAAATACAGACCGAAGTCAAGAGAATGTCTCCACTATTGGTCACTTCAATGAAGGCGTGATTTCGGGACACTTTCTTGTCTATGCACTGAAAGAGAGAAACAGACGATTAAAGTATTGATAACTGTTTAACAACAACAACAACAACACAGACATCTCTCTCACACATAAAGACAGACAGACAGACATATCTCACACAACAATGACATCTACACCAACACGACAACAATATGACATGACATACATCGAGAAGAGCTCCTCTTCCGAGAGTAGTCTTTCCAATGTTGAGCTCAACCTCTTTGTGTCCGTCATCTAATGATTTAAGAATCGCTTTCATTCTCTTTTAATGCAATTGTTCAGCAATTAGTTTAATGAATAATCACTTAAAACGTATGAATCGAAGCACTAATTAATAGAATAGCGAAATACCGCCGAAGAGAACCACCATTTTTGTGAAATGTATTGTATTTATTGTATTAATGTATTGTCAATAATAATAACTCTTTTCAACCAATAGATGACGCCTTATATCACTTCTATTATGGCTCACTTTTAACACTAAAGCGTAATTCATAGATTACGTTACTCTTAATCAGGCATTTTTGGTTCCCGAAGAATAAACTGCCGGAACCGCTCCTACTCCCTGTTTGGCTCCCAAAGTTCCCAAAAACTGGGAACTTAATCACTAAAAGTATAATTAATGAAAAATTTTATATTAATCAAGTTTTGGCAATTTTTAGACTCTTAGCCCCCCTCTGTATGTATACATCATTGTTAAGCATATACATCAAAGGGTCGGGGCTATGACTGACTATTATGACTGACACCCCTCCCCTATAACTGCGTGCGTACTTTTGCATAATATTACGTTTAAAAATATATTTAAAAAAGTTGTATAAAAGTTTTAAACATTAATGTTTAATATGATTTTGCTGAATAGCAGAATGCGATAAACTTACAGTTTATGACAAATTATTGCTTTAAAATTAATGCCTATAAAAGTATTAAATCCAATTCTTTGAGATTTCGTCATTTTTGGGGCCTATCGTTCCAGTCCGGCCCGCCCTACTTATCCAGCCTTATTTTGCCTTATCCCTGCCCCCCCCCCCCGGGCTTGAAGTAGAAGCTCTCCTCTAATACAGATTTCTACAGAGATATGTTTCCAGTTCTCTAAACTCGAAATTCTTTTAATAGTTAGTGATCCGTAAGGTCGACGATGACAGAGTATGGCAACCTATAACCCCCTTACGGATCACAGCTTTTAATCCTTTTACAAAAATTAGTTAAAATTTGATAAGAATTGAAAATAGTTTATTAATTGTTTATTTAATGATAAATGATTTTACAATAATTGAAATTCATTTGATTTAAAGAAAATGACCTAAAATTACAGTAAATGATTGAAATGAGACTAAAATAGAAACTTCTCTCTAATAACTACTCAATTAATTAAGTTTACAATCAATTAAATGAACGACAAGAGAATGATTCTTATGATGAAATTGAAGAGTAAGGCCAGAAATGTTTACGTAATTATAAGGCATATTACATATACTGCAAAACAAATATTAAATGTATTGTACTATTAATAATCACTTAACCCATAATTAATAATAATTAATTACTTATCAATTTGTAAATAAGAATTATACATATGTCTGAAAATCGATATATAAGGCTCTTTTTAAAGAATAATATAATTTACAATATATTTCAGATGAATCTAAGACCAGATCGAGTGCTCAACTCTGCTCTGTTAGCAGTTCTGCTAAAGTTAATGATGTTTTCAAAGCTTTTTAAAGTTATATAATCAGTGAATTTCTTGTATTCAATTAGAATTTTCTCCTTTTCAAGAATAAGTTTTGTTTAAAAACTTCTTATACAGTATTTTCACATATATTTGTGTCAAAAACTTTCAAAATAGACTAATTCTTGAGCCCTCGCTCTAACCTGCGATTCAAATGTTTTAAAGTTCAACTCATTCAGTGAGCAATACATTAGTTTTGAACATTAGGACAAATCACATGCAATTTCATTTACCATTTGTGTGCATTCAAAGGCTTGGAAACACATTTATCAACACTTTAACGCTTATCTTTTAGTTGGCGAGAAATTAAGATAACTTAACATTTGATAATTGAATGTTAAAATAAATGGGAATAAAATACTTTATCTTTATATTTCCGGTAAACCGAAGAGAACCCTAAACAGAAAAAATAGTCTTATTTTAAACACAAATTTTTAATCTTATATTAATATTCAAAATAACATCAACGTATATCTTGTCCCTCAAATAGACTATGTTTAGTATTCTTTTTAGAATTAGAAAACTTTTGGTAAATATTGTGATTGATATTGAAATTGGATGATTGGTTGACTCGATCTATGTTTGAGTATTTAGAATATCCATTGGTTATGTCTTCTCCATTCACGAGCAAATTCATGAGAACACTATTGCCTGTTAATCAACAAAAAATTTATATAATTTATGTAAAAGTATTTTTCAATCAATTCAAACCTTGATTGGTATCCAAGTTATTAACTTTTATACGTTTCTGGACCTGTGGTTCTTTAGTAAGAACTTTTGAAGTCCTATTATTTGAGAGAACATCATTCGGACAAATGCTATACAGTATGTCTGTCGCTTCTGAAGAATACGGCCTTTTGTTTGCGCTGATTCTCTTCACAAAATCATTTTTCTTGATTATGATTCGTTCGGTCGGAAGTGCTTTTTCGTCAAATCGATTCTTATTTACTTTATTGGAGGCCATTATCAACTGTGGACAGTCTGTGCCATTGATTTTAATCAGATATTCATTTGGCAAACTTTTTTCGATAGAACCAGTCTTTCGTGCGTTAGTTGTTTGGTTGATGTTATTGTAAACCAACTGAACTTTATTTAACGGTCCGATAGGACTATTGTCGCACTTTATTAGTTTAGGATTAAAGGCATTGATCTTATTATCGAGATTTTGTTTAGTTGTTTGATTTAAATTCAATTTTTTGGACTTTAGTGGCGAATCAGACTGAAGAAGCATTTCTAAACAGCCCGTCTGCTGACCGTTCGGCACATTATCAAAGCTTATTAACGACTTTTTAGTTAAATCAGAAGAATTGGACGATTTATTAAGAGGAAGATTATCGAAGTTTAGTATTTCATCGATATTTGTACTCGAATATGGTATTTGGAAGTCATCGCTCAATAGCAAAGGGAAATCTTCATCAATAGGAATAAACGGCGCCCGCATTTCCAATATTTTGTCTTCAATGAAATCATTTGTTTCGCTTATATTGAGTTTAGACACTTCTTCACATGCGGGAGATTTGCAGAAATAATTGCTCGTTTGACTTAGTATTGGAGATGTATTCAGAGGTGAGTTACTTTTGCTCGAATACGAATCTAATGAGTCAGTTGATGGAGAACTTGAAAATATCTCTTCGTGATAGGACAGAAAGGGGTCGTTTGGCAGTGGAGAGTCGTCGACGTTCTCGTTATCTCTTAGAATCGGATAGTTTTTTATGAAATTTTGTGTAACTGTTCTATAAAGAACATTATCATTATTTTTGCCAATCATTTCACTTTCATCTTTATCTTTAAACACTTCGTCAGTATTAGTATTATGGACATCAGTATTACAATTGAAATGTAAGTTTTCGTCATTTAATTTCAATTTCTCGTCGTCTGAAAAAATGTTAGGATTGCAAACATTTTGATTGAGAAACACATCATCAAAAAAGTTCATATCATTGAAATCCATTAAAAGCCCAGGCATTGGAACGCAAATATCTCCGGCTTCAGGAGCCAAATGAGTCAAATCTTCAGGATCTGAGAGAATAGTCATTCCGTTGGCGTCATCAGTAAATACCAGAAAACCACTTTCCATATCAGGAGTTTTGGGTGCAAATACGGTTTTGGTACTCGAGACAAATAATGGTTGCGCTGGTTCTGATCGCTCTTCAGACAAAATTTTATTCACTTCTATTTCTTTTATTGGTTCAACAATTTCTTCTTCAAAACATTGTTCTTCTGATATTATTTCGCTTTTGTTTTGGATTCCGCTAAAAAATTAAAATTAAAATTCCATTTAAAATAAGTTTTTAATTTTCACTAAATTAAGACATATTTCACTCTATTATAAGATTGAAGTAAATCTATAATAATAAATGAATTACAGAAGAATTCATTAAAATTAATTATATATACCAATAAAGTATTTTGAATCATAACTATGAAGTGGTTTAACTATTAATACAGTGAAGTTTGACTAAATTGAAGACTGCGTTTCAAGAGGCACACAAGCCTTGGACTTTTGCCTAATTATAGTTTTAAGTCATACCATAACTGCATTGGAGACGCGATAAGTAAGTGCATGCTTTAGAATAATGCTATTATATTAGAGCTTATATTTATGGCGTTTTAATAAATTAGTACTAATGAAAACAATATTATAAGTCAAACAATTTTTATATAAATATCACAGTATGTGCTTTAGAATAATAGGTTAAATAATAGTTATTTTTGCTCACCTGATAACATGATTCACACAAATAACAGACTGTGGTTGAGACGAATGGCTATCAGTAATAACTGTTGCCTCAGTTAATAACCAAAGATGACCACCAGATTTGGCCAGAAATCTATAATATCCGGACTCACTCTGACCTTTTGCGAACACTGAAAGTGAGATAAAAAAAGAAAGTTTAACGAAATGATCGATATTTGAGAACTAAGCGAACTGTAAGTTTATACATATTCTGTATTATTATAAACATTACTAAAATAATTATACAGAATATACCATTTGGTCAATATATCAATCGTAGCAATACTTATCACTCGAATGAATACTATATTGTATGTACTGATTGTTAGCATAAAAAAATGAATGCGCATAAAAAGTTATTTAAGAATAAATTGTATAATAATAGGAAATAAAATGCTATGTTGTTAGCTATAAATCAATTCATAAAATTTTGAAATATAAAATAGTGATTTACTATGTGATAGTTCTACTCAACTAAAGATATTAATAGAAACCTTAAATATAGAGATGAAACTTATTTAGAGCCAAATATCGAATCTAAAAGAAAAGGTAGTGGGGAATGAGAATGAGAATGGAGTGACAAATGCTGTTTCACTCTCATTTGCAAACAGAATCAATTTTAGCGAAAACTCAATTCTAACCAACAATCAATTGTGACTTATTATATGACTTTACATTAATATTTGACCTCATTGTCAGTCTATAAATGATAGAATCAATTAAAGCTAATTAGTGACATGTAATACCCACTTCATCATGACTTTCACTAATCACTAATTCTCTACTGATAACAATTACACACAAGAATCTCATTTTAAATAATGAAAATTTTTATTTTATCTAAATATTTGTCTTAATCAATATTACAAACACTTATGAACTCAGTGTTTGCTGACATAAAAAATTCATTAAACTTTTTTGAATAAAGTAATAAATCAAAAAACATACCAAAAGTGATGTGAAACGAAATACTAATAATAATAATCTAAAAATATGGCTCAACTTAAGTAATCCGTGAAATATAAAGTTCTTAACTTAAAAGACAACCACATGGCGTTTGAACAAACCATCAAATAATTGATAAAACTAAAAAAGCACTTCACTGATAGTTAAACAGACTTCTATTTGAAACAAACAGATAAGTCACAGAATACAACTTTTATATCATTAAAAGCTGTTTAATCTAAGAATTAATTGAAAGATAAACTTTAGAATACGATTCAACGCAATACTTATAACTTTCTAAATATTAAACGAATAATAGATCTATTAATTAAAACATTTCAATATCAGAATAATTCAAAAGTAATCTAATTTAAGACAACAAATATTCAATTATATATCAGTCAAATTCAATTAAAACAAGAAATGACATAGTTATGAATGAGGAAGAAAATAGAAATTAGTTCTGAAAAAAGTTTTAATAGAGATATTTGAATGCACACAAAACTATAGAAGTAGGCGAACAGTTGGGCTCGCTTTAGATGGTTTGCGTAATATGTTATAGCGATATATGCGATACAAACAGTGGATCTTTGAATTAATAATAGCTAAACAGCAACACATATAAAAAAAGTCTGGATTGGGTCCAAAACATTTTGAGTGACAATCATAGTCTTCATCATCATCTTCATCGTCATCATCACCACTTCCAACCTTTTCTCTTATTTTGAGGTCAAGGTTGAAAATTTACTATTTAGTACTTGTATCTTAAGTTTCATTCTTAACGCTCCAAACTTTTTGTGACAATTTATTTTTGGATTTTATATGCATTCATAAGTGAGAGCATATAAACACCATTTAAAAGCCTAATAATCATAAAATTGATTTCTACTCACATGTCTTGAAAAACTTTTCCAATTCTGGCAAATCCAAAGCGTGGAAGAAGTTAAAAAGCGATTTTCCCGTCAGTTCTTTCTGGTTATAGCCTATTATCTTATGTATTCTATAAAAAAGCAAACAAAAGTAAACACATATTTCAAAACATATGACTCGTATTTATTTTTATTGTTTTTTTAAGAAAATGATTGATTAATATCCTAACCTGTCGTCAACATTGGTATACTTCATATCTAAAGAGTGACGGCTAACAAAAACATTGAGACTTAAAGGCTTTTCAATAGTGTACGGGTGTTCTATTGGTTCCCCGATTGTAACCAAGAAATAGCGAGATTTACATAAAGACACCGCCGCATCATTCGAGCAATTTTTTTGATCATTTATATTCAATAGATGTCCACTGCAATGAATGACCTGATAAACGACAACAATTAAGTTATACATAGTTTAGAAAATTGTGATATTATTAAAATATTCAAAAGCAAAAGTCAATTACCTTATAAGCGGCTGATTTAAGGTTCAGATTTCGCCCCTTATTAGTGAGCGTGCATTTCATGCGCACGAAAAAAGAGCTCGGAATCAGATTGTCGTTAATTAATGACAAATCACTGTTAGAAGAATAGCAATTATTCTTAAGCGCCAGAATATCTTTGATGTCGTTGTGATCGCACGGGTGACTGAAGTCGTAAATGCTTTGACCAATCAAATCGATTTGAGTCAAACCTAAATATTTTTCGACATTTTCAGACAAGTAAACCATATCTCCTTCTCTCGAGAGAACAATTATAAAGCCATTCAATGCTTTTACTGCTGAAAAATCATCGATCAATGGCTTGTTTTCATAATGAACGTATTTAGAGCTCCAAATGCCTGAAATGATTGTTTAAAAATAATTAATTGACTTATTTTAAAATTAAAAATGTGTTTATGTAATGCATACTTTTAATGGGTTCGATAACTTTTCTTATTTTGACGAAATTAATGGCAAGTCGTACGAGAGATGCTTTATCCAAATGGTTAATAGCCTTCGCAGGTATGGGAAGTATAGCCTCTATTTGGTCAAAGATCTTTGCCTCTTGGCTTCTTCTCTCTCTCGCTGCTGTCCTCGACTTTTCTTTACGTTTTTCTGAATTCCTGTTAATTAGTTAATCAAAAGATTAGACAAACGTTTAAATTAATAACTGTAAATATTAACTACTAATTCAGTATCTCTTCATCTCAATAAAGCAGGTTTTTAAAAGGTTTGCTTAATATGCATCACAACATGTGAATCAAATTAGAAATTAGAGAAAAAAATTATATAAATATATCGCACATTAGTTCTAATTTATATATGAATTTTACGACTCACGTAATTATTACATTGTTATCACTCTCTCTTTAATCTTAATTTATATTTTTTTGAACTATTTGTTGCATTTGTGCATAAGTAAAAGTTTTATAAAACATGTGACTTTCGAATTTGATTAACTAATTGGAAAACTCATTAAAGTGCTGAAGTAAAGAATCTAATTTAAAAAGTCTGGCTTTTATCTAATGACTAATTTAAATGATACAAAGATATAATGAGAAAATGAATTATAAATATGAGCCAAACAGAGCCGTCGTCCATAACCGGCACTCAAATAAAAGCATAAATTTAGTTAATTGGGTGAAGTTAAACATGAATCAAGACTCGGGGCATATTCCAAAACTGTTTCAATCGCTTTCTAACCTATAGCAAAAGCTTTTCACCAAAGATTGATAACAAATATATATGTTATGCCTTACTATATGTGATCTTTCTTAGAATTTTATTTCGCAAAATAATTGCCATTAAGCGAATATATTTTATAGATATAAAAAAAACGTGAATTTAAAATTCTTAACAGATACGAAAACTTTTTCTGTTATTGTTTACCATTAAAAAAGCATTTATTTAGGCGTCACTAAAATTACAGCCTAAGGCTATTTTGTTCTCAAGAGCAGTGGAATCTTAACCAAAGTTATTGATTTAGAGATTAGTGTAAAGGTTCAGTTCATGTCAAGTTTCAATAAATGAATAGACACTTAACTACAGCCGAATGACTGGCTTTGCCAGCAATGAAAGAAAGAGGAAGAAAGAGATTAAACCTTATGTCAAAGTATCAAAGGGTTAAATTCAAAATATATGAGTATAACTGTAACAGCATTACCCCGATATTCAATTTAGGATATAGTGAACCGCTGGGGACCGGATCCTTGTATTCATTTTATTGGGGTTTCATTATAAGGGCATTCATTTTTAGTAAAGGTATTCACTATGAGAATGCGGAAAAATTCTCAATAAATTTGAAATTATTTTTTATAGTGAAAATTCTGGAGCTTTTATGTCTTAATTTTATACAATTTAATTAAAATTATAATGAAAAGTATAGATATAATAGTAAAACAGACAAATACCGGTTCAGTTTTACTTTGATTCAGAACTTCTGCAACTAATAGACTCTCTGTTATAGTTTTTACTCTAAATTTTAAGAAATATAAATGTAAATTAAAAATATGATTCTGTACGGTCTGAGAAACATATTCAACGGTTATTTAAGTTATAAGGACTGTAATGAATGCAAAAATAAAAAGGAAATAACCATTGACTAAAAACAATTCTTTAAAATATATTTATTAAGCAGAACTTCTCAAATACATAATGAATTTTTACTTACATTTTCTAAACATAATTAATTTGGGTGTTATCTAATTCGTGAATCAAATAATTCTGAACTACCTATTATTCAACAATAATTATAGAGTATTTGTTTATAAGCATTGAAACAAAATCAGACACAATTAAGTAGAGGTGACTCCAAAACGTCATCAACTTCTTTCGCAAGGGTTAAGATTATGTGTTTGTATTTTCGCAAAATTAAATTCAAGGAAACAAAAATACAGTGACATAGCGTAGAGATTTTGATTTAGTTAAAAATAATTAAATTCAATATGAATGTTGAAATTACAGTGCCGTAAAGTATATTCGGCACATAAAATAAATTGCAGATAATTTTAAATTCTAAACATTTATTAAAATTACCGATTTTTATATGAAACGATTGAAGAGTTTCTCAATGTTAAAAATATTCATTTATAGATTGGTTTCTTCAGGAAATTCAAAAAATAATTTTAAAGGTATTTTTGATGTGTTGCATAGGAAAGCGCTGAGTAAAAGTCAGTTTTCAGCTTAATTTATAAATAATACAGATTAGAAATTCCTCAAGAGAATCAAAATTGGCTTAAATTTGAAATTTTTTACGTCATATTTCATCGGTTTCAATAACTTGTTAGGGTCACTACTTTTTTACGACCCTGTTTTCAAATAAAAATTAATAAATGACTACTACTAAAAATGTGATCGGAATAAATCAAATGATGATAACTTAATGTTTATATAGCTTTTCATACGTGATTAATATCTCTTACATTAACATTTTGGACATAATTTATATTTTTGAATCTTTGGATTTTCAAGAAAAAAGTCAAATGTGAAATATACAAACTTTTACAATTTTTTTAATTATTACCAAAACCAGTTAATTTTCTATTACAAAAGTTTTATGACATTTCATAATTGACTTTAATATAAATTAAAAAACTGGAATAACGCAAAACATAGAGTGTTTCTAAAAAATGTCAATTAATGCGCAGAACGTTTCGCAACGTTTTTTTCAAAAAAAAAAAAATAGTTTTGAGCGTCACTTTTGATGAATTTGAAAGAATCTAATTTACACTCATTTATATTTGAAGCTATTTGTCAAGAGTAGTTCAAAAACAAAGACTTAATGTCTGGAGTATAAGTGAATAGCGCGTTATCTCTTACGTATAAATATATTAATTAACTGTAATAAGTCCTGTATCTTAGAAATAGACTCTGAACTCTATTACTTAAGTGTTATTTGCATAAAACCTACTGTTAATTTATGTTTTTAATAGACTCAGACATAAAGTCTAAGAGACTACAAAAAAAACTGCATATTATGTGCAATGGCAGCAATACTATAGGAATTCTTTTATCTGTCCAGAGGTTTTGTAGTGCACTTAAGGTTTCAACTCTATCATAAATCATTGGTTTTCCTAAAATTCGAGCTCTTTTGTGTCAATTAATAAGTCAAAAAACTGATATTAATTTTTAAGCTCAAAACATGGATTTTTCCTGAATTCTTTGTTATTGTTTACTTATTCAGTTATATGACTCAATCAAAATCACAAAAAAGCATTGGAAAAAACCAATGATTTGAGTTCAAACCTTAAGTCCATTGATATTTAAAACATATATAATATAATGCATTTTCAAGTATTGCAATAAAAAATCACTTTAAGGAATTTGCAGTGCTTTCAAAAAATTTGTTGGACAGATGAAAGGATTCCCACAGAATAGTCCCGCGGTAGTGTCTCAGCTCAAGAGCAGTTCGGAACTCATTCATCTATTGATTATATTATCATCAAAACTAAATTGAACTAAAAAACAATTATAAATAGTGAAACTGCATCTAAAGTCAAGGATTTCAAAAAAGTTCCATTGTTTGGTTAGGTTAGTTCCCAAAGAAATATTTATCTTGTAGGAGAATAACTTGTAGGCTTTTGCGTGGAAGGCTTTTTAAGTGTAAGGAAATTCATTTAATTTACATAATAACGCACACATTTTGTCTGCCTGTATGTCTGTCCGTCTATGCGCGCGAATACTAGCGAACCAATTATATATTCAGGATTAGTATGACCTGAAAGATGCTGACTGTATATTGACTTTCCCGAAAAGTGATTAATGGCAGAGATAGCAAAGTAAAGGCTACGGCACCAATGCTTTCAATGGTAAAATTGAGAGACACATTGAGAGACACATTCCAATAACCAAAATTTGCACATCTGTGCAAGTCGAGCTATTTAAACCTAATCATTAATACTAGCCTTTGTAACCTTTAGTTATATGATTTTTTTCGTCTTCTCAACCGACCCGTAGCTTAAGGCATAAGTCCGAGTGAAAAAAAGATAAAATTAAACATTTTTATTGGAAAGTAATAGAAATGGTGGGAAGCTATCATCTTTATGATAAATCATTTCAGTGTCACCTGTCTTAAGAATAAAAATAAAATAATAATAAATTAGCGGTTGCTATGCATGAGTTTAAGGAATTTAATATACAGTACTATCTGTTTGAAAGTAATATAAGAACCAATATTTGTCTGAAACACAAATTCAAATGAATGGAAGCAGTAAAAGATGGAACAACTTGTGAAGTTAATGGCGTCTCTAATAAACACACTCTGATGAGTCTCAAGTAATTATTTTAATTTTCACATTGAATTTAAATGAGCGGACCCTTTAAAGCTTCTATAAGTGCATTCCGATAAGTACTAATTATTAATAATTTACTGATAGTCAGTACCTTTATATTAAGTCTCAGAATAAAATGCATCAAATTCTGTATAAAAAAATTCAATGAAATCGCTTTAACCTTCAAAAAATATGATTTCAAAACTGGAACCATCAGTTATCATCGGACACTTTGCCTCTAACCATATTATTAGAGTCGACAACCATTAAAATCTCGAGAGAATTTAGATCTCAATGGAAAAGATATAGAAAAGGTTACATTTGGACTCTCATAACTTCCATAACTTCAACTCACAAAACTTAAACTCATAAAACTTCAACTGTAGTAAACATGGTTTCAATTCGATGAAAAGAGTATTTAACCCATTTTATAGGTTCACTAGGTGCTTTATAACCCATATATGAAAATTTGGGCTCACTTTGAAAGAAAATAGAGTAATCCAAGCAGTAAAGCGATCAGTATTGTTGCCCAAGTTTATAGATATAAATCTATTGTTTTGGGCTTAATTTCAAGAATTCTAGAAAATAACATTTTAGCTTTTATGGGACATTAATTCTAAAGACTATTTCTTTTCAATGATTAAAAGATATGTTAACATACATTCAATTATTTGTAATGTGTTTAAGTAAAATTTATATGGTATTTAAAAATTAGTGCCTTTTTCAAATTTATCCTTTAATTTATTTTTTTGAAAAAAACAATTTTCTAACTGTTTTTAGCAACAGGTAAACAAGGATTATGACAGTTAAGTTTGTGAAACCAAATGTTCCCAAAATCATTAAATAAAAAATTATTGAGTTATTAATTTAGACAATAAAATAAATATATTTAATAACTAAAATGCGTACACTTGAAAACAATATCATGAATTAACTTTCCATTTTATAGAATATTATTGGATTCAAATTCTAATCGATTAAACTTTTTCTAAGAAATGGTTGTTTGTCATGCGTTTTCTGCCTATAATGTAATAATGAATATTAATTATTAATCATTAAAATTTATTTTAATATATAATCATCAAAAGGGAAAATACCAATGAATCTAAAATTCAAAAAAGTAGTAATTTATCAAAAGAACACATATAGAATGTCAGATGTATGTATGTATTGATACATTATTGCATAATTTTTAAGAATAATAATAATTATTAGAATTTTATCAACAGATCAATTAGAATATAACTGTTTTGAATTCTTAAATATGTTGCGATCGGTTGTGATGATGAATAACATAAGTTGAAAACATGAATTTCACTTGAATGCATGTTACGATCAGTAATTTTTTTGGTAACTAAAATGACATTCATATTTCAAATAAATAAGAAAATTCCTAAATTGAGTTAAAAAAATGAATCCGAGGGAAATTATTTCTCAATTGAATTTCAAATTTAAAGAACAAGAGTTTTGCAATTTTAAGGAATTTAAATATTTTAATGGGAGGAAATTTTTGAGCTTAAATCATCATTAATAAGACTGGATTGAGACACAAGACTGATAAAAATTACTGCAATATAATGTATAGTAAATGACTAGTTTTTATATCTTTAATAACCAATACTTTTTTACTATCAGTTATGGATTTTTTTAACATTTGATACAAACATAATGTGAGAGTAAACATAATAATTAACAGGTTTTCATTTAATATCAGTGTCATAAACATGTATTTATGAATATGTAATAGTATTCGCCTTTCGACCTAAAAAATTCAATGATTTTAAAATCAGTCCACAGAGAGAACGGAAGTTAGTTCTAAAATCTAAAATTTAATAAAATTATTAAATTTACAGATATTTATTTAGTTGTTGGTTTATAATTGAAACACAGCACTAGTGAACAGAATAGATTGACTCAAATGAAGAATACAATAAATGTTAATTATAGTTAATGTAAAAGTTAGAGATTTAAAAATTAAAATTGTAAATAACGCGTATTTTGTTTAACAAATATAGTACTTTCATTTGCTGTGTTTTTAGGGCAAAATACGCAGTTCAATGACCTAAAGCTTTGGAGCAAATGTTTGAGAAGAACTTCCTTTAGTTTTAGTATTTATTACATTTGGCTTTAATTTAGAATTTTAGTGATCGAAACGATTTGAAAATGTTTACAAAAATAATAACTACTTTAGAATTATTGTACAAAATTTAGTTTTGATTAAGACTTGAATATTATATTGTATTACATATTAAAATTATGGCCAATTTAATTAAAAAGAGATGAGAACGTGTCATATGAGGTGGCTTTACGTGCAATACATTGACAACAATTCCGCTTAATTTCTTAATTCAGTAAATAAAATAAATTTAGTTGTTTTCTTCCAATACATTTACTATCAGATGAAGATTATTGAGAAATATTGTCGATTCTGTCAAGTGATCTGATTTTGATAAAATTTAGACATTAAAGCATTAATGTCATGATAATTAAGGCACTGGTCGTATAGGAAACTTGTTTAATGGATTTCGACTCGAGAGTAAACTTTTGGAATACAATGAGATTGGAATCAATATATTCACTAAGACTTTGACGAAATAAGAGCACAAGAGTTTAAAATTATGCGAACTTTACCAATAGTCAAAGCGAGAGTAGACCGGCTCCAGAGGGAAACAAATATTGGTGCACTCATTCAGCAAAAGGTTTTACTGTAGACAAGCTTTGAATAATTTTCAATCTAAACTTAAAGCCCATCATATTTGAGTGGTTCCAATACTTTTTGATCAAATAATTGTTCAATATTCGGATCGGAAAGTTATGTCAAGTCTTAAGCTTACTGACAGTGCAACTGAAGCCTCGATATCGTTGTCTTAATTTATTCGCTCTTCTGAAGCATTGTATCTGAGAAACTACAGGTATTGTAAGACAAACTCTAAACAAAGCTGTCCTAATACTAATTCTTATCAAATAAAGTGAATCTAACCCATAACGAATCCTAACTTAATAGCCTAATGACAAAAATTAATTATTAAACATTGAAAACATCACTATTCAAGTCTGGATTAATTAATACATGAATACAGATGAGAGAAATAGAGTGGTCTCAACTTATTCGATAACAGTTAGGTTTTATCGAATTTTGATTACACAACTAAGAAATAAATAAATTATCAAAAATTAATAATATAAGAGAATATTGAAGTGAAGTCAAAGTACGCATTACCACTATATGACAGCACTCACTCATCATTAAGTCACACTATAAATCATAAGTTCGATACAGTATTCAATTAATATAAGATATAGAATGCTTTTGACTATACTTTTCATAGTTTTGCAGCTATTCTTGACTTAACATATGAACAAATGTTTTGTGCTCTTAATTTTGCATTATTTAAAATAATTGTAATGAAAACACTTGTTTGTGACAAATAGCCACACATTCTAATCAACATAAGGCAGACCGCGATCTCATTTAACTCATTGTAGTGATCACTGACACTAAATATATCAATAAAACTCCAATCAATTAATAACAATCCGATAGAAACTGAAAATATATTTTCTTTTATATCATTTCAGTGATATATATCTCGAATACAGAGTTTAATTATGAATTTTTGTAATAAAAAACCCCTTAAAAAGATAATTTATATGTTAAGTCATTCTACGCTTAATTTATTGAAACAGATTAAAAGCTTGGAGAGTAGATTAGATTTGTATTCCTCTGTCTTTTTATTAAATGTTGTGAACATGTTTTGAAACAAATTCATAAGAATTTCACATAATTCTTAAGAAATACGTCAAATTATTTAAAATAAATTTGATTTCATTGCCAAAAATTAAGTATAATTAGAGATTCAATTCGATATACTATACCACAAGATATACTTAATCACAAGATTAATTATTTTACTTCTAATTAGTTTCGATTTAATGAGACTTAAATTATAAGTATTTATAATAATTTATACTTTAATAGCATTAGAGCACCGATGAGTCGCTTCATTTAATTAATAAAAAAACTAAATCCTAAAGAAATCCTAAATACTTAACGATAATAATGAAATAAAGCCTTGTATTTAACTGTTATAGAAATTAAACATTTACTCATTCTTTTGGTTTTTATCCATGAATTTACAAAATATCCAACGATTAAATCTCATTTACAGTTATTGTAAATATTAAAATAATTTATAAACTTTATGATTCATATCTGTCTCTAATCGTCTCCAAAAAGTGACGTCGGAATAATTTAGACATAAAGTGAGTCTTTTATCTAAAATTCAAAAAATAAGTCATAAATTGAAGGAAAACTCTAATCACAGCATCAGTCACTCAATTTAGTCGTGAATTTGAGAATAATTTAAATAAATTTAAAATTCTGGTCCAACAGTACAGAAGAGACACAACCGATAAGTTAAAACAAGTTCTGTTGCACTCAAACAAAATTATTGCAATTGATTTTTTGATACATTTATTAAACTGGCGATGAAATGACGAAAAACATTAAGACATTCACAAAGGTTCACAACATTACATTTAAGAATTTAAAAAGTAGAATAATTTCCTTATTTATTACTTTTAAATTGAGTAAGAATTCAATGAAGATATACTTTAAGTCTCACTAATATTCTCATAAGAATTGCATAATAGAACACAATACCAACTATTGTTAACAAATGATTGATTTCTGTCAAAGTAAAGTATTATGCACTTAGAGACAGGTTTTTTCGGGTTTTATATCGGGTTAAACCCAAAATAATCTGTCTCTTAACAGTTAAGGGTAACATAAGTCGTCTGTAAGCATCTTTGCGAACAGCTTAGACTTTACTGACCTGAAGAGTGAACCTAACTTTTGTTTATAACACGCTTTAAACCCTTTAAACAAACAAAAGCAAAAATAAAATTTAAACCTTTTAATTAACTTTTATCGCATAGAAACAAAGCAAAAGAAAAACTACGTTCAATTGCTTTTAGTCATAGCTGTCATCAATGGCTGTCATGATAGTAGACATAGTAAAAGAACTCTTAACTCAGCTCAAGTGAGCCTCAACTTAATGCTTAGGACTGTTTCGCTTTTGTGCATTATTTTACTGGTCAGATAGGAATTTAGTATTTTTCGGGACAAGACTTGATTTAGTGAACTAATGATAGAAAGCATAATACATAGGAACCAAACGTTAATTTTTGTCAATTAAACTATTTTTAACGAATAAAATGAAATCTCAATTAATGATAAAAGAGAGGATTGACCTCAAAAGAAATAAACGGTGAATTTTTCAAAATTTTTAAATAGCAATAGTTTTATATATAGGTAATTAAAACTGATTTATTAAGAGTTTTGTTTATTTAATTTAAAGATAACATATTTTCAACAAATCTGATCAGACTTTGCCACGACTTCAGGGGGTCTGCTTTGCGGATATCCACAACATCCATATTTTCCGAAATAAGTTTACTATTTTTAAAATTTTTTCTAATATTTTAATAATTTTGTAATTCTATTCCAATAATTAAATAAATTAAATCTATAAATATTTAATGTGAAACTTTATAACTGTATTAATAAAAGTAAAAAAAAAGCTAGTGTTGCCCAAAGGTATGCATTTTAACTGTTGGAGGTCGGGCTCGATCTGAGCCCCCCTTTGGTTAATACTATTATAAGCCTGTTGCTATATTTGTTATATAGTAAAAGGCATTCATTTTAGTCGAATTTTTTGTTACCCTAAAAATAAAGCTCTATTGAGAATAAGTTCGATAAACTGTAAAAAAAATGTCGAATTCTAAACATTCCTTAACACGCTATCATTTACTAAATATTTTAAAATTATAATTACTATCAAATAAATATGGAATTTTCCGCACTCATAAAAATGCATTATTTTCACTAAAAGTCACTTATAAACTTTGACAACTATTTTTTAAAGCCAATGTCGATTCGGTATTTAAAAACTGGTGATTAAATAATTTATATTTTGATAGTGTAAACATTTTTTAAAATTAATTAAGTTTTAGGAGATTTCATGAGATTTTGATGAAAATAAAAACTATGTTATAATACAATTAAAATAATATGTAAACCTTTTAAGCAATAATTAATGATTTAAATATATAAAACATTTATAAAAAGTCATAAGTCGTGTCTATATTAATAGGTATATTAGTTATTCTCGAAATATATTATTAATTATAAGAATAAATTTTATTTAACGTCTTTTATTGAATTAATTGCTTAAAACTGAAAAATTAGAGATAAAACAACACATTTGTTGAACTAAAATGAGATTAATTTTAATGAAATCAGACCAAAAACAAAAGTAAAGCTCAATAATATTTATCTAATTTTGAGGGTTAGACCAAAACTTGTACGGATACGGTTTCTGAATATTATTGTAGTTTAAAAATTAAATTATTATTTTGATTCAAATTAAGAGTATTTAGAAAATAGTTTCTTTGCAAAACTGAATTCTGTGCTAAAATATACGTATTTTTGCCTCGACTTGACTTTCATGCAGTTTGCACTCAATTGTTTGGTTAGTTTTAAGGTTAAATTCATTTAATTCTAAGGTTTTCATAGGTTTCAACTCAAAATCAAAATATAAGCAATGAATAAACGACTAATAGAAACATTAGAAAAAGGAAATGATAGCTAACGAGGAAATCAATCCTTAATAACAACTGGTTTTATTCAATATTAAAACTAATTCAATAAACAGATAAAAAACAGCAGATATTGTCTCAAATGTTTATTTTTCGCAAATAAACGCTTTAATGTGTTTTAATATATAACAAAATGATGTCAAGAAAATTGAGGGCAAGAGAAGTGTTGTCACAAACAAAACATAAATCTAATCGTTGCCTAAAATCGTTGCCTAATATACAGTATATTTATATATGAATTGGCTTTTGATATGAGAATAAAATATGATACGAATGAAGACCAATACAAATAGGAGTTAATGATAATAAATATTATTTTCATATTTGTTGAGCAAATGTTTTTCATCCAACAGTTTTCATACAACTGTGTGTCGAC
The DNA here is from genome assembly GCA_033996565.1 of Nanhermannia nana. Taxonomy (NCBI): domain Eukaryota; kingdom Metazoa; phylum Arthropoda; class Arachnida; order Sarcoptiformes; family Nanhermanniidae; genus Nanhermannia; species Nanhermannia nana. The sequence goes on from JAUJYT010000002.1 coordinate 25,194, forward strand.
TGTCGGCCATACTCGACATGATATGCCATTCATTGCATGCAAATACATATAATATACAACTCAATCATTGCTTTACACAAATCAAAGTGTTTTTAATTCTAAAAAGAAAATAAACTTTTAAATAGTACTCAACATTGAGTACATTTTAATACACTTTTACAGCGAAATGAAAGCGGATTTGCGTTTGTATTAAAACAATTGCATCACTCATATGATGTTCGATATGAGACTCAGATAAGGGACTAAAAGTCAATCATTTGTTACACATATTCATAGTTAGTATTCTTTAGTTAAGACTCACTTTCTTTTTGGTTTCCCATTGTTTTTGAGTGGACTCGCATTTGGTTTGAGTGATAACGAGTCGAAACTTTTAGTGAAGTCCTTATTAAAGTTGAGTTCATTCATGTTTAGCGTAAATCACAATTCAGTTGAACATAAGTTAAGACCCACTGAGAGGTCATTTATACCAATACTTTATTGCAATAAACAGTTGAATGCTTTGAATAAAAACACTATTAATGAGTGAATTGTATTATATTTGAGACACTTTACAAATAGCAATACTTTTGAGCCAATGTATGTCTGAAGCGATTCTAATTCACTGATTAGGACATCACTCAGAATATGATTTCATAATTAGATTTCACTCCAATGTATAGTAAAATTATGATCAAAAAAAATGCTTCATTGAGGCAGAGCTGAGACAGACATAAGCGTAACTGTAATGGATGTCATACAGTATTACCCTATCATTAGTTACTCTCACATCCAATAGGGCGAGAATGCACTGAAACGTCATATTTACTGTATTTGTGACCAAAACCTAAACCTAAACTCTATCTCGAGATTTAATTGACAAAAAATACTTAAAATTCTTGTTTTTCTTCATTTTCATCTCAAATAATTAATTAATTAAAAAGCTTATCATTTGATTCGACTTATATTATAAATCAAAGAATTATTTATTTCGTAATTCATTAGTATTTCCATCCCTTTAGTCTTCAATAAAATTCTATATTTTCAAGGATTTATGCAAAAAAAGTTTGTTGTACTGGTATTTGTTGTACTGGTATTAGTATTGATACATAAATTACACCACAATTACTACCGATTACGCAAATTTAGAAAATTTTCGGTCTAACAATCATTTTGCAAACAAAATGCAAACTTAATGCTAAACAAAACTTTTTGCAAAGTTTTACTTGAAATGAGTCTCAATACAGATAAATAGTCAGCTAATTGTCAGCTCATTATTATTCATTTGTTATCTGCAGTCCTTTATACTGCATATCAAACTTGTTTATAATTTATAAGTTTTTATGCTGAATAAAAAATTCTAATCATTTGAGATACAGATGGTATCACTAAATATTAATTAACTGTCTTTCTATCACTCCTTTATCACTCTTTCTTTCCTTTTTTCCTATACTTAAATAATTATTATATTATTCCATAAATTAATTAATCGATTCATCAAAAATCAATTAAAATGATCATAAAATAGCAAAACATGATCTCAAATAAGTTTTATTGATTTGCAGTTACAATAATGAATAGACTGATTAATTAATGATAATTCTTAATGGAATTCTTACAGTTATTAAAGTAAAGTTAACAATGAGAATAACTAACTCATCTTATATTGTACAGTAGTAGCTATTCTATGCACCTAAACATCATCACATCATTATTCAAATTGACTACCGGTGTAGTTCATAACTATCAGATCTTATATTTGGTTATATTTTATGTTTCATTCATTATAAACTCCACAATTAATTTAATTATCAATTCAAGTAATATGGTCTCAAATAATTTATTAATAGCTAAAAACCTCCGTGTTAAGTTTTGCAATCGACTGCACATTGTACTACTGATGTAACAAATTTGAAATCAGTTACAAATGAGTTAAAACAATATCTAACTATTTTGAGGAATTATAAGTTTTATTAACAGCAAATAATTAATTAAATTACGTGTATTTGTTTAATGCGTAAAAAGCATGTCTTTAAAATTTCGTCATATGCGTCACATTATTTCGACGTGTAAATGTGTAAATGTGTAAATGTAATTGACTGTCAAAATAATCTTAAATCTAAAATTTATTTCTATCAGATTATTGCTAAAAAGGGTAATCATTACTATAAGGTTCAATTAGTATTAAATTCCAGTTAAATCTGGCATAAAATCTCGACTAATGTTCGTAATTTGAAATTGAAACAGTATCTCAATCAAATCAGAACCAAATAACTTCTTTTAAAACAAATCGAAATATCCGAAATAGTCTCCAGTTGCACATAGGAAATATCATATACAAAATAAAATTACACAAAATATAATTAAATTTCATAATGGTATAAATTTATTTATAGAAGACAACTAAAGTAATTATAAATCTTTAGTAATTTATAGTAAGAAAAATGTATTGAAAATATATTGTTTTCATCAAATCTTATGAATTTATATCAAATAAGTGTTTACTCGTATAACTTGGTATACTTATTGCATGAAATGTACTACATATTGCTTAATTCGACTAAATCCAAAAGGGTATGCCCTCAAAAGTGTTGTTCAGAGTGTTGTGTGTTTTTTTCAATCACATAATACACGTTACATAATTGCATAAACATGTTTAGTATAATAATTCTTGACTTATTGATTTGACTTATTAGTGAAAATGCCAGTAAACAAGTTTATTTCGAACAGATCTTAAATATACAGTTAAATAATTTAAAACTAAATTAAAATCTATTTTTGAACAAATGTGAAACAAAGATCTCCTTAAATATGATAATTTTAAAAGTATAGCAGAGATTTTTCATTATTCAAAAAGACTTAACGTAGACTTAAAGGTATTGCAAATATAGGAAAATTGCTTAAAATATAGGAGTTTTTAGATTTTATCAAAAAACTAAAAACCAGTTTAATAATAATTATTAAAAATTCATATTTTATATTTACGTTAAGCAATTTTTACTTTATATTGTAATCAAGAGATCAAATTTTTCAAAAGTAAGAAAATCTGATAAAACGTCAAACTTATAAAATCTGAAATATAAAAAATTATTTTTTGTAATAAGAATCTATTTAAAAAAGAAATAAGTTAACTACTACTCTATTAAGACTTAAAATTTTTTTGGTATTTTCATTTCTTTAAGGTTTAGTTATTTTCCGGTAGACATTCCTTACTTCTGAGGCTAAAAGTTATTTTATTGGATGATATCTTAAAGGTTTAGATATTTTTAAACGTTTCATTGAATTACTGTAAATAGAAATTAAGATTAATAAAAAAATATTTTTATCTTTGATTACGATTTATTATTTATAAAATGAAAAATTAACAAATTTATATTTTAAAAAATTAACTGTATCTGTGATGACATCGACATTTACGACTTAACTAAATGTAATAAATTTTCGTCACATATAAATTAATTTTTAAAAAGCAATTCTATCTAAAGTTGATTTTAATAAATTTTCACTAAATATTACATTCGGTTCAGCAATAAATTGATTTTAAGAAGAAAATGTAATTTTGTTTTTGCTTTTGTAATCTCAAACCTTAGAGCAAATCAAAAATTATTTTAGCAAATAAATTAACAAGTAATCAAAGCACTCGCTAATTAAAACTTGAGAAACATGAATAATAATAATTATTGAGAAAATAAAATATAAGTTAAAATAAAACATAAAATATAAGTTTTACATACTATATAAAAAATGTCAAAACGATTAAAGTGAGTCTGAGAGGAATGCCTTACGAGATGGTCTGTCCACTGAATTGTGTCGGTTCTTTTGTTACAAGACCTGTCCTCTATTGACCACTACCTACCGCTATTTACCGCAAAGAGCATAAACGGTAAAAAATATTTGCAATGATATTGAAGTATATTTTGTGCTTTAAAGTACTACATAAGCAGTAAAGAAATTCAAGATCATAATAAGTGAAACCTTAATTAGTTATTTATTGACATTTTTTAATTATCATAACTAGACTTCGATCTTACGCGAACAGAAGCTAAATAAGTTACAGTACATCTTAATCTAAGTTACACCTAAAACCTTTTTGCTCACATGAAAACACTTGGCACTCAAGGGGATCCCGGTTTGATCGTAACTCTTATAAGACGTTGAGATCGGTTGAGATAGTGTGTGACCACTCATCAGATGTAATTATTATTTAATTTTATTTAATTATATAAATAATTAAGATTTAAGGCATTAATAATTTAACTGTTAATTTCACTTATTTAGATGTTTAACATAATTGTAAGCTTATGTTAAACTTGAAGTGAATCTCAATAATTTGTTAAACAAAATTTTTTTATTCACAATTTGAATATCAGCACGTTTTACAAATGCCAGACACCAGCGTTATATCAGACTTACATTGACACTTCATCAGTGTCATGGATTGCTATAAAATTAATAAATAAGTCAAACATAATAAGTCAAACTTTGATTATGTTTTTTAAAATAGTTGAGTGCATGAGGTGTTAAATTTTTTTTATTGGTTGAGCTTTGTTTTGCTGGTTTCTCATGCAAAGCTCAGTCCAGTACAGACAGTATAAACAAATCTGACCTTTACCTGAAAAGGTAATGCGCACACAATCAAGGGGACAATGGGGGGTAATCTCATATTACTTATTAGCAGCTCATTAACACACATCAGCTCAACAAACGCTTGAGTTTGATATTTCTTTTTGAAAGTGAAGCTATATATTGATTCAATAGAATAAGCGTTTATAAAAATATTTCATTGCATTCTTAAAAATCTATTAATTTATTACTATATATGTATAGAGATCTCAAAAGCTCTTTTTTGGTCTGAATCTCAGACATCAAGCTTGTGAGCCCAGTCAGACTAAAATCTTAACTTAATTTAGTATTTGAATTAAAACTTTGAATTATATCTGAAGTTATGTTTTGTGAAAAATAAATATGATTATAAAACGATTGCTTGTTATTATCAACTCTTGTATATAAAATTTATGTATAGTTCATGTATAGTCTTAATCTAAATTTTAAGACTTGAGGCTTAGGCTTATTTCAAATAATATTGGAGATATAGATTTGAGGTTCTGCTAAATTTAGGTTTACAACTGAGTATATAAAAACTGAGTTTCTAGGCTTGGGGGGGGATTTCAATATTTTAGTATCTAGTCCAGTACAGACAGCATAAACAAATCTGACCTTTACCTAAAAGACAATCAAGGGTGACATTAAGGGGTGATCTCATATTACTCATTAACAGCTCATTAACACATATCATATGTATTGAAATATAATAGTCATTGAATACTATTAATTAATTAGAGACCTGAAAAATACTTAATTTTTTAACATAATTGTTGGTCATTAGCTGTCAAACAACTGTCAAAAGTTGTTTATTTATGCTCTTCAGTAAAAAAGACTGGACTGTTAGTATCCATTATTCTACGAACTTATCCCAAACTGTAGACTACAATCTGTTACAGTCTATGATAAAAATTTTTAAAAGTGAAAAAAGTGAAACTTTGTTCTTAAATATTCAAATGACACTTTGAAGTCAAACATCTTCAGTCAACTCTTTTTCAGGATATCTCACCCCTACCCAGAACTAGAGAGAGATTTTTACAAGTTTTACCCCTTGTCTGCGTGGGCTAATGCTTGAGGCCTAGGGTTAGCTCGAAAGCGAAGGACATTTAACCGGCATATCCGGCACATCACCATCAAAGAAGTGCAGTGTCCAGGGTTCGAACTCACAACCCCTCAATCATGAGCTCTTTACCTTTTCAGTAGAACACAAACAAATATAACCTTCAGAAAGAGCCAAATACAATAATGGCGTTAATTTGGAAAAAACTTTCCATTAGAATATTTATATATCATTTAAATATAGATTATATTTGTAGAAATCTATTGTAATCAGATGTGAACGTGACCATAACGTGACCTCATTGAAGTTCATTTGGTGATTATTTGTAATTCACACCTACAAACTCTATTTTATAAAATAATAAGGTTGTAATCAAGATTACAAGATATAGATAACAAGTCTATATCTTAAAAATTCATTCAAAAATAAGATACATAATTTAAATGTTGATCCAAAAAATTTATAAACGACCAAAATTTTTCACAATTTCGAATATCAGCAGAAAGTCTATTAAATAAGTCAATTGAACAGATATAGTAATTATTATCACAAAAATTTATTCTTGTTTTGGGAACTTTTAATCTCAAACTTATAAAATTAATGTAAATAATCTGGTAATGTATCATTATTTTTAGATAAAGAGTGCATATTTTTGAATATTTTAATTTTTGGACTTTAATCCTAAAACTCTTAGTCTTTGTTCATAATTAATATGATTATAGTGTAACTTATTTTGTACACATTCTTTGCACAGATTCCTATTTTTTGAGAGAAGTATCATTAGGCATATCAATGCAATTACAGTACTCCACTATTGGTAAGATAAATATAATTTTAAGAAAGAATTTTCATTGGCTTTATAGCAAAATCTTTTAAGTATAGCCCATTTTTTCAGTGCTGTTTTAACTAAATTTTTATGATTTTTGTTTAAATTTTATCTGTAATTAAGAAAAACATGACAAACATTCATCAAAATTTACTAATCTTTCAAAGAAAAAAATCTTTTAAAATTAAAGTCCGATAAACAAAATTGTTTTTTTAACAAAGTTACTCTAATTCACTAAATTTCAATTTTTTTCATTGGATTTAAGGAAATTTAAAGCCTATTTCTATCGATCACTTGTAAAAGTTTCAAAGTTTCTCAGATTGTATGCCTTTTCTTAAAATAATGGTTTTGTTTTAATTATGTTTTTTTATTTAATATTTGAACAGTTCATGAATATATATTATTTCTTATAATAAAAAAGTGAAAATCTATAGTTTAAGGCTCCAGGACTGTGGTTTTATACGTCAAGATCATGCTGTAATGCCTTGTTTTAAACAGTGTTAGCATTTAAAACATCTCTCTTAAGAATCAAAACACATTCACTCAAAATGTTTACGTTTTGTTTTTAACATTAGAGAAAAGTTTTAAATTCAATTAGTAGTCAATGGAATAACATTTCCTGTAATCGCTCGAAGCTGTGAAAACGATAAATTGGAAAACAGATTTTTTAGCAACTCTTAGGAATATACCTAAAATTTCGGATCCAAGTCATAATTTTTAGTTTATAGTTTTAAAGATCAAAATTATTAATATTTTAATATTAAATACTGTTTTGTTTGATTTACATTTCTTAGTTTTTAATCAGTGGTTCGCAAACTTTTTTAGAATAAGAGCCAAATGCAAACCTAATTGGGTAACAAAGTGCCACAAACACAACTGTAACCAGGGGGCTTTGAGGGTGGTAAAAACGTTTTCGTTTTCATCAGTCAACTCCCTAATGAGAGGAGATCTCACTGAAGATTGGTTGAAAACCAGTGAGATTTTTACAAGGATAACTCCGTGTCAGCGTGGACGAACCCGTCGGGCCTAGGGATTGCTCGAAAACAATGAATATGTGTCCGGCATATAGCAATCAAAGAACAAAAGTGAGGCTGGGATTCGAACCCACGACCCTTCGATCATGAGTCCGGCACCTTACCCACTGCCCCACAATGACTCCCCTTTGAGGGGGTATATCCCCCAAAATTATTTCAAATTATCGTTTCTTTTGAAAGAAAAATTGCTTAATTAATTTTCTTATTAAAATTGCTAAAAATAATTGCTATCGCAATATTAAATTATATTGTATTATTAAAAAAAATATTAACCACTAGCGAAGCTAGCATGGGGGCGAAAGGCATATGCCCCTCAACTTAAATTAAAAGTTAATTAACTTCACAGAAGCTTTATTGCATTTTTTTGAGCTTGAATTACAAGAAATTATTCCAATAAAGGTTTTTATGTTTATACAAAATCTAAAACACGCTATTATTGACTCAAAAAACAAATACAATGTGCTCCTCACTAAAATTTTTTTGTTCTCGCCACTAATCTAAACAGACTATTTTTGTAAGCATAAGCATTTACAATAAGTATATTTGACTTTTAATTAATGTTATAATTTTCATATATAATTATAAAATTAATCAGTTCAGTAAAAGAACTAAACTTAATGTTAAATTTTAAAATGAAAAGAGCCACAAAATAGTACCCGGAGCTGTTTTAAATATTTTCTGTTAAATAAAATCTTAATTTTCACAAAAGCATTAGTTTTTTAATTAATTTAAAGTAAAGAACAATTATTGCTAAAGAAATAAAAATTGTAAATAAATAGATTGATTCTACAGGAAGTCTGAGAAACATAGTCTATCGGTTTAAATGGAAAAGAGAACATATTTTTAAAATCAAAGTTTAGAATTTGATTTATAGCATTGACACAATTCTGATTTAAAATATTTGATACAGTTTGTGTATAGCATTCCTTTGCATTAACAGGAAAACAGGACCTCAAACAACTGAACATCAAACCAACGAATCGCTGATTTAAATTCCTTATAACTAACTTTATCAAAATCTCTTGAGAATTGTCAGGACAATACAACCCATCGAAGACCAAGCATTCATTAACTAACTTTATTAAAATACATAATTAAAAAACTTTTAACGTTAATTAGCAGTGAATTAGGAGTGAAATATTTAATTAAAGATTTTTTAATTTAAATAATTTTTATGGAATTATGAAATATGCCAAGTGAACTATTTTTATTCATTTTTATGTGGTTCGTTTGTATACTAAAGTTTAGGATATTGTGTCCAACCCTAAAAATATTTTTTATAGAGTTATTTGAAATTAAGAACTCTAATAATTAATTTTATATTTTCTCAGTTTTGTTTTCGAAGTTTTGAGCAGATTCGCTATTTTCACGATTAAATTCATACTAAGTATGATTTATTCAGTTTTATAGGTAATCAAATTCTTCTTATTTAAGGAAATGTTTACTAAACTGATGGAAGATTATATACACGTCATAAATATGAATACTAATTATCCAAAATAAATGATAATATTTTCAAAATACAAGTGATTTTCAAGTAATTATTCATTTCATTTAATTAACTTTTAATTTGTTTTACGATTGTAAAAAACAATAATAATTTGATTTTCAAATAAGTTAAGAAAGACTTTGAAACATAGAAATCATAAAAATTTAATGTAAATATAATCTTCAACTATCGCTATCCAAATTATATTCTTGGCTCAAGTTTGGAAACAAAAACAAAAGCTAAGGTTCTTTGACTGTTAGTTTCCTGTTATTAGACCTATAATTTGGCAAAAAAAGTATTCTATTTATTTATTCTTTCAATGTATTACTTCCATAATCAACATAATCATTGAAAGGATGTGACAATTGTTTGTTTATGCAAAATGTGATTTCCGTATTAATAAATATATTTTTTAAAACCAGAAAAAACTACTTTTAACAGAATAATAAAGTCAATTATAATTAGAACAATCATAAGCTCTATTAGTTAAGAAAAATGACTAATTTTCGCGAAAAGAAAGGGAAAACTGGAAAAGTTATCGAAGATGAAAAGTAAGTGAAAGTCAAATCTACATAATAACGCCTAATTTTTGTCTGTATGTCTGTATGTCTGTATGTCTGTCTCTCTATGCACGCGAATACTGGTGACTATAGAATTGAACAAATTATAAATTTAGTTTAAGTATGACCTGGAAGGGGGACACTGGACATTGATTTTCCGGAAAAGTGACCAGTGGCCTAGTTGCTTTTCATGGGAAAATTGATAGACACGTTTCAAGTAACCAAAGTACATATGTGCAGTCCAGTATTTTAAATATAAATATTAATACGAGTCTCAATCAATAATATAATTAAACTCTTAAAACTAATTATTAGAGTATGGATTGAATAACTATTTTCCCATTCTTATGAACGGCCCGTAGCATTTTAAACCTAAACATTAATGAGCTTTTCTTTCAGTTAAACTATTTCTTTTGCTTTAAACTATTGCTTTAAATTATATAAAAGGATACTTTAAGTTAAATAATAGTAAGACACCTTTTAGTTGCCCTTTAATTTTATAATAGAATTCCAAATTAATCCAGTGATCCATTAAAACAAGACTGTATTCATTTTAGGAATTTTACTGAATGTAAAGTCAATAATACCGAAAAATTAAAATACTAACAGCATATTCAATAATATAATTTAATTTTTATTTTTGAAATTTAATTAAAACCCATATGAATCTCAAATGTTAACTCAGGCATTATCTCAAATAATCACAGAATCACTTCTTATTACTACAAAATATAAACAAAAATCAGTGAATAATGTGTATAATAATTGTAAATAATCTAATATTTAATATAATTTTCAAAAGAAATAAACTAAAGTTTCACAAATCAAACCACATCACTAATAGTTTCAGCTGCACTCTGAATGGTAAACACAAGAATAGAGAAATGAGCTCTAATCACATCCCAAGACCAGGTATTCTTAACGTCTGTCTGTTGTAACAAAAGTGTAAACTCATTCATCAAACCGGGAAAAGTCTCATCATATTGTGGATCAGTTTCACTCTGAGACAGAACGAGGTGTCGTTTCATGACATTTCGTGGAAGTCCGTTCTGGTCTAAAAATGCCCTTTCAAGCAATAATAGCTGGTCGTTGACACGTCTGATCGCCATTGGACTAAAAGATAAATTTTTAATAGAATTATTAAAATTGTTAATGAAAGGAAACAGGAATATGTCTCACTCCGTAAAATCTAGTTTGTCTTGATTTGAATGAAACTTAATCGCAGCGGTGGTGAAGTTTTGAATGGCAGAGTCAAGTAATGCTTTAAATTAAATTTTAAAAATTATTTGATAATTATATTTACAGTGATTCAAGTGTTAGATATCATACCTATATTGACACCATTCTTAAATAGAATAGTTTCTGTGTGAATGTGTAATGTAATGTAAAAGTCTTTGAGGACTTGGGCGTAATCTAATAGATTAAAAGGTATGAACAGAGAATCGGCCAAATCTCTGACTATTTCTCCGAGAACTTGTGTGACTGCCTCATGATATTTGTAATTATCAGTATTAATGAATCTCTCGATTAACTTAATGTCGTCATATTGAGTGTGTAAAAAAGGATAACTCATAAAATTGATAGAATTTCTTTCATTTTTAAGATCATTAACATTAGCATAAGTTATATCTACAGCAGGAATACCGGCGAGAGTAACAAACGGAGAGTAAGCACTTCTCATATCTAACTGACGTACTTTAGGTCTCGTTTCTTGCATTGCGGACTCCATATAACTCTTGAGTAAAGCTCCGGCTTCGCTCGACTCTTCAGATTTAAAATGTTTGTCAACATTAATAAACTCATTGTCGTAATCGAATGATTCATCGAAAACATTTCGCTTGAGTCCCGACCGCAAAAGCATTTCTGTCTTATTTCTCATTAATGGATAACTGATTAACCACTTTTCATAAACAGTTTTGGCTTCTTCTTCATCATTAGGATTCTGCACTTCTTTTGTAGCATTAAATATAGCGTGATATAGAAGTGGTGACGCCGCCACACTTAGGCTCCCGTTTCCGATTACTATGATGTCTGAGTTTACATAAGCCACTGCTCTTTCGTGTAAAATTTTCAAGTTTTCTTCTATCCATTCCGTGGAACCGATTAAATGCGACTCTTCTACACCCCAACTGCAGAATAAAATACTTCTTCGGGGACGGAATCCTTCTTTTAGTAGATCACCAAAGACTCGGGACAGCTCAAGAAAGGCAGCCGTACCCGCAGACGAGTCAACCGCGCCTTTAAACCAGGCGTCTCTATGGTTACCAATTATAACATAGCGATCGGGTTCTACTTTTCCTCTTATAGATCCGATTACATTATATATTGTCTTATTTACTAATTTGTTATTGACCTTAAGATGTAGTTTTAAATTGGATTTGTTTTGAAATCCTGGACCCAAATGATAGGTAAAGTTAAAGCCTCCGCTCCAGTTATTTGGAGCTTCTCTTCCTCCGAGTTGTCGTAATATTTCATATGCTGTTATCTCACTTATTGACTGGACTGCAATGCTTTATATTTAGTTTAAAAAAATTATATTAATGACGATTTTGAAAATTCAGTTAAAGTAAGTCAAACCTCGGCAAACGATATGCGTATGGCGTCGCCGGATAGCTATTGGATTATTATAAGAATTAGTCATATATTTGCCATTTTTATTCGCAATATACAAACCCCGGTGTCTGAGGATCTCCGGCTCCTATTCCTGAATCACAAATTGCTTCTGAATCGGGAAATTGATTGAGGTTTAACTTTGAATGATTGTCGCGATCTTGTTCTGTATATAACAATAGACCTGAAGCACCCATTTGTTGAGCGTTTGTCATCTTATACATAAATCAAAACTATTAAACTCAAATTCATTATAATTATATACTCTACTAATCGATTTATTTAAATAATTATTTAAATATTTAAATAACTCAAAGTTCTAAACCAGACCTCAAACCAAATATGTTTGAATATAATTTACAAACTTTTAGATCAATAACAGCTTAAAAGCTAATCTCGGGTTACTTTTGCTTAAATTATTAACTTTTATATCAATGTTTGAATGTTTATAAAATTAAGTTTTCCGATATATAATTTCAAAGTTAAATTTAATGTTCTCTCACTTGTTCGTCAGGAGTGAGTCTGAATTGTTTAGCGATTAAGATTTTGCCGGCAATAGTATCGCGTGTAATATTATACACGTCTTGAAGTATCTGATAGTCACTGAGTCGTCCATAATTGACAAAAATGATATCCGCCTATAGTACAGGTCGTACAGGTATTTAAGGTATGTCAATAACTTAAGATATCAGAAGAATTATTTAATTTTTTAAAAAATCTTACCATAAAATCAGCGTTTGGACAATAAGTACAATAGTCATGAAGAGAATCTGTTTCCTTAATGTTATTATTAAGTGATGAGTAAATGGTTTTATTATTATTTTCATCGATGAGTTCGATATAATTAGGATTATCACTGTCTGGCAATGAGACCAAAACGGTGTAATTCTTGATTAAAACCTTATCGAAATTGTGGTCACGAAAAAAGTCTTTTGTTTGAACTGCAAGCTTGAGATCATTTATTTGGCCGGCCGTATGTGGCTGACTTGAGAATTGTCTGACCAAACTTTTAATAGAATCTGAGTCTATGTTTCTCAATAATTTAGCTCTTATTGAGGGGTTTTCATCACGTACTGAATGCAATGAAAGAGCCTGTAGTGAGAAAATTGAATGGTTTCAAATTACAATTATTTAAATCGAAATCAAGTAAATTAATTGATAAACGAACCAAATTTGGGACGCATTCAGAATGCTTAGAGTGTGCAAAATATCCAATTAAAAATCCAGTCAATAACGTAAAAACTGATAGTAATATAACTCCAAACATTAATTTTCTATTTGATGTGAACGGAAGATCTTCTGTCGTTTTCTCATAGATTTGTATGGTTCCTGGTTCGTGATCAGACCACGCAAGGTGATCATTGTCAAGACCGTCGAGATTATCTTCATCTGTATAGAATCATAATGATTATACATATTTTAAAAGCTACCTTTGCATAAACTCCAAACTCATTTTAATAATTGATTAAATTCTGTATAGAAATAAAGTTAAGGTTTATATAAATTAAAAGAACTAATGCTTTACCCCGATAGGGACGGTATTGTGCCGTAAGTGTCATTATGATGAGGTTGTAAACAAACCTAAAAACTTAATTTAAAATAACTTAATCTTATTCAACATTTATGTAAACGTTTATTTGAATGAAGACATTCAAAGACATCAAATTGTGTGTGAAAAAGCATTAAAATTAATTAAAATAATAATAATCTTCAGGGAACTTAATAAATGAAAAAATGAAAACGATATTTTAGTAGCAGTTGATGAGATACAAATGTCAGGATAGAAAACGATCACAAAAACACTTAATCGAGAGAATCACCATTGCTTAAAGTCATACACGAGTGAATGTGCATCCCCTCCAGGCCTACTCATACGACTCATACAAGTTTGACGTGCCTTCTCTTTATGGTAGGGCACTATTGCTGACTAATATTTGCAGCTTATGTTCAAAATTGTGTTAGGCCATGAAAAAATACTTACGCTTCTAACAGAAAACAAAAAAATCTTCATTTATTGGTTGTCAAAACTTCTATTCAAACAATTAAATGACTCATTTAATTAGCGATAAAGGCTTTTACTTTGCATTTATTTTCAAATAACTTTAAATAAGATGAAAAAACATATATAAACGCAATTTCATTGATTTTTCTAATTTTTCCGACTTATCTCAAAAATTTAAGCACTGTATTAATTATTGAAAGTGAAAATAGACAGAAGAAAATTAATGAGACGTTAAACTGATTGTAAAAATATGTAGAAAAATATTAAATAAGACAATTATTACAGCTTTAAACTTGTTATCAACTTTTACTGAAAATATATACAAAATCATTGATTTATAAATTAATAATAAAATGGATAATTTAGAAAACAATTTTAGACCTAATGACAAAATAATGCATTTATTGTTATTCAATAAGTAGAAAGACTTGCCATTAAATATTCTATTTTACTGATGAAATTTTTTCCCTGTATTTTCTCCCAATGGACTTCACGGAAGCTTCCGCTCAAGTTTTGCCATTTCCGGTCGCGGACTAAAGTGCTCGGATAGAACTCTTGTGGCGACGAAGATATCTTCACTTCTATTCCAGAATGAGGTCCACATCTGATGGCAATTATCCTTTTAATTAGAAGGAAATAATTAATACGAATACAAAATGTTTTTGATAAAAATTATGATAAAAATACTTACCGATCACCGTTTGGTGAAACCAATAGTATTGAAGAAGCGGTTCCAATGGGTTCAACGTGACCAACGCCTACATTTATATTGAGTGACAACACTTTCCAACCCATAGGCTTCGAAAGCGCTTGAATTGCAAATACTTGATGTTGTGATACCTTTCAGTATTCAATTATTTTTTGTAATTTATTTGTTCTAAAAACACATTTCTGTAAAATAAGTTATCTTTCAGATCATTACCTGATTTAGTAATAAATAACGCAATTCTTGAGACTCATAAGACATGTTAATGACTCGTCCGTCACGACAAATAGCTTTCAAAGTTTTAGTTCCGATATGAATAACAAGTGGTGTTCTGCAGAGGGATTCATAGCCATAAGATATTATATTGATTTTTACACTACTTTTAGTGGCACTGTTCAGACACAGCCAATGGGCAACAATAATGGGGTCCTTTATCTCAGAGGCGAGGGTATCGATCATATACATAGACCTCAATCGCAACAAATCGTGTTGTGTTTGAGAAATAATTTGCTCTAAAATTGTTTCGCATTTATTCGATTCTGCGATAGTCTGTCTGTCATAAGCTTCAGGTCCGGCCAAATATCGTTTCCGACTAACACCTAATGTAGCAGTTGTCGGATGAGGCATAGGATGGTGTAAAGTGTTGTGATGTAATTCACGTAATAGTTGGTGAAGGGAATGCTCTAAAACGGGTTTATTGTCTTGTTTTGATGGTATGGCAAGAGCTGATTGTTTTTGATGTTTAATTTTGCCGTTAATAGTCGTGTGACACAAACCAATAGACAGCTGAACGCCCGGAAACAAAGATGCGATTATCTGATTTCCGATTACAGTCGTAGGTATTGGTAATTGAAGTTGAACTGCTTCGCGCGCCAACTGTGCGAATAGCTCTTTGTTGAAGAGCACATTCTGAGCGTTTTCTAACTTTTGCTGCCAATTCAGTTCCACAGTTGGCGGCAAAACCTGTGGCATTGGAATCGATAGTTCACCGCTTGCTATCGCTTCGTTGTCTGTCATTTATTCAAATTTAAAGCTTATTATTCATTATTTTAATTAATAAATAAATTAAAGTCTAAAATACAAGAATACCTTTCTGTTGCTTAACTTGAAAAAAACTTCCGCCCTCGAGATCTGATGGAACCGTCACTTTGAGAGCACTCGGACGCGCGCCAGAAGGCGAAGTCAACTGTTGTTCGCTTTTTGTGACCTCAAAAGTGCCCGAATGACCAAAACGTGATCCGGCTTTGAATGGATTCAAATTAAATAATTATTAAAAAGAGATTTTATTGAAGACAAACAAATGCTCTCAATATTTACCACTTCTATAACTAAGATCTCCGAGAATTGCGTTTTCTTTCTTTCTTAATCTCCAGTTTTGTCTCATATTAAACAGTTCTGAATGAAAATCTGTGGTACGGTTCCGATTGGCCTCTGATTGAGACGAACGGATTCTTTCACATCCATTCAAAATAATAGCCGCCGCAGAAGATAAGGCCTAACCATTACATTCATTACATTAAAATCAAACCAATTATTTGACGATTAAAACAAACCTTTTTCTTAGCAACCAATGCAACGATTGGTTTGACATCATTGGGCTCTTGAGAGACCGGATCTAATACTAAATATCGTTTATCTTTGCAAATGTTGAGCACATCGTAAAGAACCGTCACTTCAGTCAATGCAGTCCTTAATTGTGATTCAATACAAGTGTTTGTTATTAATTGGATTTAATATAAAACTAATAAATACTTTAATTTATTTCTGACTGAATCCCAGGGCCAGAGAGAGGGTTGAAAAGTCGCCAATTCTTTGCTATCCATTTCATTATCTGAGTTGACGTCTATCTTATTGTTTACACTTTCGACACCACTCAGGGATTCGTTGTTTTCCACTTTACTGAAGTCTATTCTCTGAACCATTTTTGTCAAGTTTTCAGACATT
Source organism: Nanhermannia nana (assembly GCA_033996565.1). NCBI lineage: Eukaryota > Metazoa > Arthropoda > Arachnida > Sarcoptiformes > Nanhermanniidae > Nanhermannia > Nanhermannia nana. The sequence continues at coordinate 42,003 of JAUJYT010000002.1, forward strand.
GAAAGCGGTCTAAAATTGAATTCAAATTTAATTAAAAACCAAACAAATGATAACATTTAAAGACTTACTGAATATACTTTTCCTGTCCATCGTATGAGATCTCTTGCACCTGATATTCATCAAGTGGTTCAACACTTACGTTAACAGATAATGAAGACATCGCTTTCTTATTATGTAATTAAAAAGTTTTGTTTACATTCATATAAATAGAAATAATTATAGAAATACTATTAATAGTAAAATATCGATAAAAGCCTTCATAAAGAGTTGACTCAAATCGACTCAAATATAAGCCAAAGAGAGCCACACATTGACTCCATTCGCAAACTTCCAGTTATAAGGTTTTCATTTATTTTAATAAAACCTCAAAAGTGTAAAACTTTTCAAATTTTATAATTAGACTAATTGAGTACCAATGATATATTGGTTTAACCAATAAAACCAATATAAACCAAAAATTTTAGAAATTCAAGAAACCAATAAAACCTATTATTTGCATATGTTTTAAGGCATTTAACTGATAAAGAAGTGTTTTTTATGCTAATTATTCAAAAGAGTCGAAAAAACATTTAAAACCAAACCCCAATCCATTGGGTAATAAGCAATTCTGTAATAAGGATTTTTTGGTCTGTTGGGCTAAGAATGTAAAATTTCGGAAATTAATTATTATTCTATAAGCTCGCGCTTTCGGGGTTTATGAGATCTTTGTGATATATTAGAGCCAAAAAAATATAGAATTATTAAACTTTATTTAGCAAAAACTTCTAAAGATTTGATAATATGGACAGATCTACAATTAATTCCTTAAAACTTTCTGGTGGAGCTTGTGCCCCCCCCCTTGGCCCCTCGCTAATTATGGCTTTGGTGATAATGTCTTAATATATATTCAAAATAATTTTTAGATCAATTAAAACCAATTTTCAATAAAGAACAATAAAACCAATACAAGCGCAACAATTTTTTTGGAAAAAATAAAACCAATTAAGTATTGATAATACTTATAAGTAGTGTATAATTTGGACGGGTCACTTTGTCTACAAAAATTTATTACCCTTTAAAATTAATTAAATTGACTTAAACTATTAGGTTAACACTTAACTAGGTTAGATCGGGTTGTTATTTTAATTTTGATTGGTTTGGATTATGTTAGTTTCGATCGACTGAAAGAGATTCAAAGTTTATCTATAATTATAGTAATATTTTGTTTAATAATTTAACGATAAGTGTATTGATTCAATTTAATTCAGTGATATGAATATTGGTTTCATGAACTTTTTTCTAACTCCTAAAGTGACTGAAATATAATAATTCTCAAAATATTCAATTGCTTTAAAGTGTATGAAATAAACGCCTGAATTGACACTCATGTGAATATTTTATCTAAATTGTAATATTTGTCCACTTTATCGAACCGAATATGAGATGATATGAGTCTAAAATCCATTTTAATATTGAAATCATTTCAAACTCTTTCATCAATTTTGATAATCAAAGTTTAATTCGGTTCCTTCTCATTATACAACACCACCATTTCATACAATATATTTCTGTCTGAATAGAATTGCATTAAATCTAAACCAATATTAGTTCCGAGAGTTGATCTCCAAACTCGAGTAAAGGGTTTACCGCAAACTTAAGAATAATTTACAATTCAAATAAATTTTATTTAAATTCAATTTCTTTATTTAATTCTCTTAAAAAGTAAACTTTTAAAAACTTTGATAAAAGTTTGTTATTAAAAAAAATATTTGATAATATACTGTATAAGCAATTCTAATATTTGATCATAAAATTTATGAGGATTTATGATTTTAATTATAGTCAGCCTTTTTCAACATTATTACCGATAGTTAGAAATGTAATTTCGCCGATCAATAAAGAATTTAAGATATTCTTGAGTTAAGAATATTAGTATAATTGAGTATAAAGAATATAAGAATATTAGACCTGTTTATAGATTCTGACATCAGGTAATGGGAATATTAATCATTTTATATAAGAATATATGTTTATCTTTAAAGTTCATTGCAGTGATCGTATCATTATTTCCAATTTATATGTCTATTCCTCGAATTCAATGGATGGCCAGATGTACATCTATATCAATACGGTTGCTATAGTAGTGTTTTATTGTGTATTCAAAACATAATTTATTTGTTATAGACTTCTTATATTCTTAACTTACATTTCAAGTGTAATATTTGTCAAATTTCTTATTTATTGTCAAAATGAATATTCCTTTAGTCAGTGAATATAAGATCCATTTCATAACTCAGAGACTTATACAAACTTTTTTCGGTGGATTGGGCTATAATTGCAACAAATTAGTAGTCAGTTCTCACTCAACAACTCTGTTAAAAATTTTATTATATATCTATCCTTTTTTAATTGGACTCATTTTCGTAATAATTATTGAATTCAAGTGTTTGACTCAATTCGTGGCTGCGATTATTTCTGGATTTATATCACTTATTATAATGATTGCAATCCATTTGTTAGCAAAACGCAAAGCTTTGGTCAAAATAAGCCCTGCATTTAGTAGTGACGAAAAGAATTCCGAAATAAGCCTATTTGCGAAAGTAATGCCTTTAGCAGCACAAAAATCAATTTCTGTAATCACTTTGCATTCAATTATATCGTGTTCATTGATTTGTTTAGCAGTTTATGATTTACAGCTAACAGTAATTTATAAGAATTTTAATAATGATTGGTTTGCGGCCATTCCACTATTCCTGCTCTCGTGGCTGACAATAGTCATATCACATCATTCCTTAACAATAAGTCCTCCGCCAGAAACAGCCGCTTACACGACAGCAATCAGTGCCAATGATGTAATTGCATCGTTGAATCGTCCGTTCCATGTATTGATTGTAATCATTTTTCAATTAATTAATAGCATTGCATTCAATAATGTCAACTATTTAAACGTTTTATGTCCTATTTTATTGAGCTGTTATCCATTTTTGTGGTTATTTGGTATAATACCTCCTTTGCCGGCACTCTTTCAATGGTTAATTGAAAGAATTAATGTCGTCATTTTCGGCGGAGGACCTGTTTACTCAACTTTTTATCTATCGGTGTCATTATTATTATCTATAAGTGTACTAATAATTTGCTGGGCTTTTGATGAACCTGTTGTCATGATATATGTTTCAAGTGTTTATGGCTTTTTGATCAGCAATGATGTTATTTCATACTTGAAAGCTATTAAGACAATGAAAATCAAAATCAGTTCAGTTATTATAACCATTTCGCTCTTATTTTCTATATTCACTGTTAATATAATAACCACTAATCAGAGCTTTAATTTATTTTCATCTAATGAATGGCTTGTCTACGGCATTGGTTCTCTACTTTTTTTAATTACATTATTACTATATTCTCAAAGTGTTTACATCTTTTTTGGATTAATTCGGAATCCAATATATCCTAAATCTGTGTCAGGAATAGATATTTTTTCGATATTCAAAAGGAGATGGGAATCAGTTGTTATTTTAATGAAAATACTTTTGCATTTCAGTAAGTCTTCAATTAAAAAAATAATTTAAAACTTTTTTTATTGCTGTTTCCATTAATAGTTCTTCCATTACTGTGTTTAATGAATGTAAATATTGAACTAAAACAACTTTATCAATCAAACACTGAAGAAATTAATACTAATTGGAATAGTACTGAAAGGTTGATATCATTTGCCACATCATTTGCAATACTAAACATTCACCGTTCTATTTGGCAAAAAACATGTATCACTGCATTTATTATACTAATTCTCAACTTCTTTAATCACTTTAACATTACACTGATTCCAAAAAGTCTACCATTACAATGGCTAGTCTTCAACTTTTACTTAAATGTTTTGGTCTCATGTTTAGAAAAATTATATTTAGTAATTGTACTTATGGTCACATCAGTTCTTCTTAAAAAACAAAGAGTTTCACTGAGTTGGCACTTATTGGGTGAATAAGATTAACATTGTTATCAATTTTGACTAAAATTATAGTCAGAAAGAAATTAATTTAAATAAATTGAATATCTTTTAGGTTTTAATCTTCTGATTATTCCAGCAATAATTTTAATGGTTTTGGTATCGAGTATAATATCAGCACCAATTCTTACATTATTCACTTTACCCATTTTTCTTATTTCATTTGCTCGTCCAATGCATTTCTGGCCCAACAATGTAAGTCATGCTAAATATTTAAAGTTTATTTTATCTAATTTTATGAGCTTTAACTATCATAAGTCTTATTTTATTGCTATAAAAAGCCATCAAAAAGTGAGGTGAAAACTGATGATACTATATATTATCAGCAACTTATGCCGCAATTCATCCAAAGTTTACGAAAACAGTGTCCATTAATTAGCAGTTGTAGAGCAGGAAGCTTTTTATTGGCAAGATTTGGAGATCGGCTTATTTGGATTCAAATATTAGAATCGGGTTTTAATTATATAAAGGTTCAAATTAAGGGTCTTGAACTTCAGGAAACTTCGTGTCATGCGATCGAAGCCACCACAATAGATGAGATATTAGAGGAAGCATTTTATTCTAATTCTGGGGACCAAAAATCTCGCAGAATATTTAACTCATATTTTTGGTTTACTGCTCAACCTTTGGATATAGTCATTGTTAAGACTTATTCAGGTATGAAAAACAAAAGATTTTTTTCTTCAATCAAAATTTTCTATTTTATTTTATAATTAAATAAATTGATTTGTTTCTAATCATTGAAATTGGGGTTGAAATCGTTGAAAACGATGGGTTTCATATACTTTTTTCTGATTCCTAAACTGATTGCTGTCACGAAAATAAAATGTCTTTAAACGCATGAATTAAAACTGATGTGAATATATTTTTCCAAATATTTATCCATTTTATTTGACTTACCCATTGATTTACAATATTTTGTCAGATCGCCAGCTGAAGGGCTAAGGGGCTGTAGCTCTAGACAGCATTTAGAGAAATTGATTATGAAATTCCAATGAATTTTCTAAAAATCATAGAATAGAAAAATGGAAATAAATGTATAAGTTTTCTAATTTAAATATTGAATTTATCAGATGCTCGAAATGTGTTGACAGGTGTCATCGACTCTCCAGAAACTTTCGCAGCTATTAAGTCACTATTTGCGCGAGTTTTTGTTTGGGTTATTTTAAAGTACAGAATCAAAAAAGCAAATAACTTGTGTATTCAAGAAAGTGTTGAGTTAGACTCAAGAAAACAGGTCGAAAACACTAACACTAACCCAGATCTGGAGGCGAAAAGTGTGTTGTTCTGCGATGTATTAAAAGCTAAATCTGAAATCGCTTCTCAAGAGATCAAATTGCAAACAAATAATATTGTCTTAAGTGAATGGTCTGACGATGAGGAAGAAACTGACGTATTGGGCTCAGAACATAACCAATACAGACAAAGCTCACACGTTTCAAATCAATCAAATCAATTCAAATTTTCGAATTTAGTTATCGATGACAAGAATGGTTCTAACAGTGAATCCAAATTTGAAGATATCCACAGAATTGAATCATTAGAAAATCAAACCAAACAAGATCTGGTCGACTATAATATTTTAAACCCTGAAATGAATACAAGTATTAAACAAATGCTTCCAAACAGTTTCGATTATAACAGCGATAAACTAAATCGAAATAACATTTCTTATGATAATGAATACAAAGCGAATTCAACCGATAAATTACAAACTAATAGTACCTTTAATTCTTTATCGCCAACAAATGAATGGTTAACGGCTTCTATCGATTACACTTATAGGAAGCGTATTAATCAAAGCATAAACCAATTCATGTTTTCAGATGATTGGTTCAAAAATGTTATTAATATTTTGTGTGATAATAGCGCGCAACTAAGTGATAGTGAAATGTCATCATTAATTGATTCGTACAAACAGATAGTTTTGGTTTGTTTTTCTTGTATTTCACAGACATCTTCATTGTTAAAAAATAATGAAATGAGTCCACAAAATATATATCAAATATTTAACGGCAAAATACCAGACGATAACAGATTTTTAAATTCAAATAAAGAATTATGTGATATAACAATAAAAAGTTTTCAATACTCAGTAAAGATAGCACTGGACCAGATTCTGTTAGGGAACGAAACGCCAACTCTTAATGAATTATTAGAGAATCTAATAGATTATGATAAGAACTGGTTTATCGGAAACGACACATCGATAGAATGGAAAAATAGTGTGATCGCAGAAAAAATTAATTTATTTTCTATTGGAAGAGATCCTATTAAGGTAATACACTCTTAATTTATGGTCTTTTATTATAAATGATAACTTTTTGTGTAGGAATGTTACACAAGTCATTTGCTAAGTTTACAAGAAATGGCTGTTCACTTGTGTTATCTGAATAGAGCTGTCATAGAAGCCATTTGGTCATCACTTTCGATGGAATTATTATATCTGACTAATGATGACGACGAGAGATATTCAATACAAGCACACCCTGTCATTCTTCGCAATGTCACAATACAGGCTGCAGACGCGCCTCTTGGCTATCCTGTGTTCGTCTCGCGTCCCATTGTTATTAACCAAATGAATTATTGAAAATTATTATTTTCGAAAAATTATCATTTTTGAAAATTATTATTTTTAAATATCATTTATGTTTATTTTCAAATCGAAAGTGTATACAATCCTAATAATAAAGTCTATTGTAATCGTAATGAATATAATTATATATATATTGATAGAAAGCGATTTACAGCATAATAGATTTGCAATATGCGGTGCAAATAGTATTAATCTTTTTACAATATTCTTCTTTACTCTTCTGTTCTATCGAAGTCAGTTTATCTGATTAGCAATAAATACTCTTTTCCATTAACATTATTTAAATTTAAAACAAAAACCTTTTCTGTACAATTGCACAAATCTCCCAATAATAGTAATCTGTACACAATTTGTATTCACTCCCAGTGTTTTGAACATTATGAACATTATAAACATTATGCCATTTGACTCATAAATCTGCATAATTATCAATAGTTAATAAAAATTAAAGTATCAAATAATAAATTATATTTTTGTACAGAATCTTAATCCAAATGAAGTACAATTATTAAAATTTTAATTTGGGAGTAAATGCAAAAAACACAACCGTTCACAACACTTTGTCTTATTAAATAAATCTCTTTTTTACCTAAAATTTATTCAAATAATGCCAATTATTTCAATGCTATTACAATTATTTCATTTGAATGTTTGTTTTGCCTGAAATAAGAAAAGCTTAAGCTATGAATTTTATAATTTTGTATAATAGAAGAGATCGTCTTATTTTTTAAAATGGTTATTGTGTTTAATAATTTGGTCACATTTTCTTATAATAAAGAGGCAAAAAATAAAGCACAAGTCAGTTCCATATATAGTAATCAAATTAGAAATATATTCTTAATAATGTTTTTTATAAATATTGTCAACAGTTTTAATTAAGGCACTAATTGGTTAAGTTTTCACTTCCATCTCAACATTCATTGCTTACATTCAATACTAACGTTCAATTCGTAAATAAAATAAAAAAAAGTTCGCTTAAAAGTTTAGTTCAATACTTAAAGCATTACTTTATAGAAAAACATGAGTGAAATGATAGGCTCAAAAGACACAGCTTTCAAGTTTAGAGCAGATAAATAATTTAGAATTTTCATTATCATAACGGAATTTGTAATGTATGTGAAAAAGTTAGGACTAGAGCGTAAATATGAAATTTTGTATAATTTTTGTATTCTTTGTTTTAAATTAGAAGTTCTTGAATGCTTAGGATCAGTGATCATAAGCTTATTGTACTAGTTATTCAATATTTTAAAAAAGATGCCTAAAGGCGTAGTATTGTTGATAAAGCAACAAATATGTTAATATGACAACAATAATAAGTCATTTCTTAAAAACTAAGAATTAAGTGTTGCCCCACATAAGCAGAAAGCATACAGTATTAGAGTTGATTCAAATTAAAGAAATATAGATTATAAAAATTTTTAAAACAAAATACAATAGTTTGGGCTGTGATATAATGTGAAAACAAAATATATTAATATTAATAATAATTAACAATTACATATAATTGTAAAATAAAAACTTTTTTGGCTAATTATTTTGAATTGTGCCGCAATATATATGCAGACGTGCAAAAAGAATTTAAGTATTCTTTATATTTACATAATTCTTATGATTCTATTTGATTCGAGTTATGGAAGTTGTGATTTGTTTTAAGAATAATATGAAATATATGGATAACAATGAATGTTTACAATAAAAAGTTAGTTTTGGCTTTACTTTAACGAGAAAATAATTTTTGATATCATTAACTTTTGTGTCCATAATTTTAATACACTTATTCTCAGTGAAATCTATATTTACTTAATGAATGTGAATTATTTAATATGCTATATAGTGCTACTATATAGTCATTCATTTTTTACAATAGAAAAATGGAAATGGCTTTTAAATTGGCCAAACATACCAACACTCTGTCATATATGGTTAGGGCTTAGAATCAAATGTGTATGCATTAAGTTTGAAAATCGTATAAAGAATTAACTAATAAGCAAAATAACTAATAAGCTCATAAACATATCTGTATTAAGATATACTAATTGTAAATTAAGGAGAAGTAAAAACAAAAATACTTTTTTGAGTATATATTAGATTCTCTTATTGTAAATAAGCTTCAAATATAAACTCAAAATCAAGTATTGGGTAATACTATAACCATTAGTGTAAAACTTAAATTGTAAAATACTTAATGAATGTTAAGCCAAACTTAAACACTTATGAAATAGCGGAGCTTTAGATCAGTTTTATACGCTTTCATTTTTAGGAGCACTTCATTTCTCAGTATTTCAATTGACCGAAACCTGTTTTGATCGCTGAAAACAAATAAACCTAGTTTTCAAGTTATTGAAATACTTTGATCTCAGTTTTTGTAAGAATTTAAAAGTTTGTTTTTTAATTGCTTAATATATATGAATTATTAGTGTATTGAAAAGTTACGAAAATTACCGGTAATTCTAAGTTTAGTTAGGAATATATGAACGCATATAGTATGAGTTCAAGTTTGGACTGTTGTATATCAATAAACCATTCAAATGCATGCAGGTATTAAAAACTGTCTGAGTATTAAAATAAAGTTTCGGTCACTTGAAGTTTCAATTTTCGAATTGCGCCCATTTTTAGAGCTCAATCAATGTTAACCTTTTATAGCAATACAAATAATGTTTAATAAGAATTCTTATAGAATCGATTTTATAATAACATGGAATATGTGCTCAATTTCTAACAGTTCTTTGCTTATAGACTAAGACAATAAGTTTAGAAAATCAAAGTAACTTTGAATCATCGCTTGAAAAGTACAAATTAATCACACCTTAGTGTTTCTGTTGAGTTAAACTAGTTTTGTATAATTAAAATAATTATTCACTGAACGATATTAAATCTCTGGCATCATTTCAAATAAATGGCGGTCTTCAAGCAATGATTCAATAGTTATTTATAATAATCTCAAAATCGTATATTTCGGATATAAAGCGCAGCTAAAACATAGTTTTAATAAATATGGACTTAAAGTTTTGAACATTTGTACCAAAATTCGAATCAAACAAATTGACTTTAGTGAAGAAAAGGGCAGTTTTTGTCATTCAATTATTTGATGGATTTTCAAAAAAGAAATCAAAAGAAAAAAAAAGAAAAAACAATAAAAAAAGATAACATAAAGCTAAGGCTTAGGGTTTTAGACTTAACTGATAATTAAAGGACATTTTGATAATTTATACCCTAATGATCTATAAGTATACTTTGATGGCACTCAATAGAAAAGTATATATTTGACAAAAAAGCAATTATGACATAACAGGTGTGATCGCCTGTTGATCTCTATCTTCAGTAAACAATTTATCAGAAGATTTGAAGAAACGGCCAAATCCGGAAGTGTTTGACGCGCACGCGGATGACGACGAACTTGTTGATGAGGTGTGCGCTGTATATCCTGACAATACAGATGATGATGAAGATGATAATGGAGATGATGCTGAAGATGAGGTCAATGTGACTGAAGACGAAGAGGAAACAGTAGAAGTATTAGAATCAGTCGATGAAATAGTTCTGATCAGCTCTTCTGCTGTAATGGGCGCTAATTTGACATTCGGTGGCGATAATGGAGACAATAAGTCGAAATCATAAAGCGATAAATCAATGTCACCAAAGATTTCATCATTAGTTGCGTTATTAGAATATGGAATAGAATTGCCGTTTATGACAGAATTGCTGTTTATGACTGAAACATGATTTATGTTCTGACTATTTATCAAAGTTTGAGATGCGGTCGAGTTTTGAGAATTTGATGGCGAGCTTAAGGTCGTTGATGACAAGGATGATGTAGTAGTAGTAGTGGTGGTGGGTATGACAGGAGATGCCGATGTGGAAGGAGGTAAGAGAGTAGTAAAGGAAGTGATTGACTTACAGTTAGTATTGTTTGAGTTATTGGATGCGTTAGCACTTTGATGAGAAGGTGAAGCACTTTCATTGCTATCATTGGTCTCGTGTCCGTTTACTAAATAAAGTGTCGATTTATTAGCACCGGTCACAGTGTTCACTGAAGAGTTAAAGTTAAGTACAGAACTCCAATTAAGACTTGTCAACCTGTCTGAGGCCTCATCAGAGCCCCAAAAGGCACTGTTCGCTGATTGTGTCAATGGATTTGATGCAAAATCAAGAGAAGATTCGTGATCATAGACGGAACTACTTGTAGATAATGGTTTGTGGAAAGGGGTGACTCTTCCTGAAGATGAGTCCAAGTCTATCAAATACTTATCATATTCACCATTTGTGTTATCGTTCTCGTTGTCAGCAATAGAGTTCACTTGAAAATAATTAGAATGTTCTGCTAATTGATTATTTTGATTAACTAAAGCACTCGAAGCACTCGGCGGAGGATCGAGTGTCATGTTCTGTGTGTTCAAAACTGGGGGTATAAATGAGACGCCATTAGGACCAAAGTTAATTTTAATGCCTTCACGTTCTAATTCTCTTTCGAGTGTCCTTAAAGTGTTGCATATGAGTACTGAACGCAATAGACTGGGATCAGGAGATTGACGGAATCGATTCAATTTACACATACTTATGTTGAATATCTGTTGCTTCTGACGAACATAACAATGTTGAAGACTCAGGTTGTGGTGTAATATACGCGATGTAATCGTTGTCTGTATATTACTCTTTGTCGAGGAAAAGTTATTCACTTTTGTCACTAATGTTGAATTGATTCTTGAAATACTATCAGCTCTTAAGTGTTGCGTCTGATCTCCAGAATCTTCGTCTTCGGCAAACTTTCGTTTAATACCACGAGATTGTAGGTCACAATACATTTCATTCACATGAAACCTTTTTAAATAGTAATCCTATTAAAAAGAAATGGAGACATTAGGTTTTCATTACATTAAGCATAAAAAAGCATAAAAAGCACAAAAAGGCATAAAAAAGCATAATTTATGAAGTTTTGTAAATCAAAATTACCGGCATTTAAAAAAATATTTTGATTTGTTCACTGTTTAAAGTGGAAAGTTTTGATGCAAACAATATTATACATTTAGCGCATAAGACTAGCATCATATCCACTATTAATACTGTTAAATAAGTTTTCAAGTATGAGTGTGAGTATGAGTAGTGCCCCAGAAACAGCACAGAGAATTGGGTCAGTACTTCCAACCCTCTTTGCATGAATGTTACGTTTTTTGAGTTCGGCTCTCGAATCAAACCCCAAAGACTATGAGAGAAGGTTTTGGGTTATAAAAAAATACAGGTTGTAGTTACAGTTGCAATTTCTGTTGCCAGCGCAACCACCTGTGCCTACAGTACTTGTAAACATTAGAGCAACTTTTTGATACGATAACTATTTAATTTAACTATTTTTTTAAATACTTATACTGTATCTCTACTGTATAGTTATGTAAACTAGCAGTCAGTCAGTCAGTCAGTCATTCAGAGGTTCATATTTAATACAGATTTTATAAAATGTTATCTCAATTCTCTATATTCTCTATTATTTTTACAATTCATTTCAGTGAGTTTTGAATCTTAAAATTATTTTAGAGAACACAAACTCTGCAGTTTAAAAAAAAAATTTAATTTTGTTCAAAATCTTAGTTCTAATCTTCTCTTTCTAGTCATATGAATTAAAAATACGAGATATAAAATTCAACTTTTTTTTTATCAAAAACAGAAAATGTTGAAAAAAGCTTAAAATAAAAGTTCGTAAACAAAAAACTGAAACGTTAAAGAAATATCGTATTGAAATAGCATTGAAACCAAATTTGTATATAAGTGCGATTTAATATAAAATATAAAAATTAGATGAGTTATTAAAGCGTTTAGCATTAGTTACGTAGAACTTTTGAGAGTAGAGTATATAAGTACAGTATATAAGTATATAATACAGTATAACTTATTACAAGACCCCGTGAATCACTGCTTCAAAACGTGTAAAGCTTGCTATTCAGTGTCCCGAATAGTTATGACTTAAATAAATGGGTCACTATATCCCCGAACACAAGTACACATAAACTAAGACTGCGATTGCAATGATGTAAGGCTTAGGTTGTATTTGCAATACTTTTGAGGCCGTCGACCATATCTCTACTAAAAGAGCTAACTTAACATAATTAGTCTGTCTCTGCTTTGTCTCACAATAAAGCTTTCAATTATTTAACTAAATTAATCAAATATTAAAGAAATGTAATTAAATTTCTTCATTTCAAGACTGACTTAATGCTAAAAAGCAAATACAGCGAAAATATGAACCTCAATATGGACCTGAATATGAACCTGAATGCAAATATAAAATAATTATTGTCGAAAATGGGTAAAAAAGAGTGATATTGTAAAAGATGAAACTGAACACAATTTGGAAGCGATTCGATTATTAAAAAGCAAATATATTTTTATACTCTAAAAGACATTGAATGTTATCAAGTCCTTGGGATATCCTGTATTAAAGTTGCTAACTTTGTATTTTGCATCTGTTCGGAGTTTAACTTTATTCAGCATCATTTAAACAGCTTTATTAACTCGTTCAGACTTGTTCTATGACGCAGTCATAGTAAACAAGTTAACAATAAAATTTTTCTTATATAAAATGAAGGCAACACAAGCGGACAGGTTATTCATTAGCCTCATTACGCGCTCGACTGTAAAAAAATGTACGCAATTCTTATAAACTTTTAATATTTGAACTTTTCTAAAAGTAACTCAAACTATCAAACTATTTATTGTTAATTTACTGTTAGTTCTGCATAAATATGAATCACAAAAATGAAACATTTTTAAAACTAAAGCCAAAGAAAGTTAATTAATGAACGCTTTTTGTTGAGCTTTGTTAATATTTAACATCACTTTTATAAGCTTTGTATAAGAAGTCATTGCTTTTATGAAACAAATTGTAAGCTTATCAGAAACTAAAACTGGATTTCTATACAAATAATTTTGAAAATCAGAGTAATAACAATTTTGATGACATAAGATCAAGGATTTAGTCATTCGGATCAGTTCTGAGTATAAAATAATCCAATTTGGAAAAAACCGAGAAATTCACATCTTTATGTGAAAACACTACTTTGCAAATAGAAATGACTCCAATTCAATCATATTTATAAATTGGTCGTTAGGTTTTTAACACATGAGTGCAGTCAAACCCCAAACAAGACCCCGCCTGAGATGGTCTCACTTTATATCGGACTAGTGTTTGAGTAACTTTGGGTCAGAAAACAGAGAAGATATCAACGTGTCTATGGGTCAAGCGCTGTGACTTATCCTCTCTCGAACCCAATTACGAAGATAAGCGATGGATGTTTGGAATATATATTGTACTTAAAATACTGTAAACCTAAATGTCAAATATCTTTTGCTATTTTTATATATATTTTGTTTTGTTAATCAATTGAAATGAATGATAAGTTTTAATATTAATAAAAGATAATTTTGAGCAGTAATTTGTAAACAAATAAACGAAACAGTTTTATGCATTACGAAAGTGTTTCCTCATATGATCTTTACTTTTTTTTTATTGTAATGCGTATGGAACAGAATATATGGTGTGTTTGTTGGCAACCAATAAATGGAGATGAGAATGACTGAAGTGTGAATATTGTGCTAACAAAATAACTTATGGACCAAATGGAAGAAAGTCCGCTCCAATCGGGAAATATATTATAGATTTTCTGACTTATAAATAATGATACGCTATAACACTGACTCGTTAGTCAAGTTGAGCTCAACTTCAGGCTCAAGCATAATCACTTATAAGCGCACTATTTTATTAGTAGAGGGTTGGGTGGGTTTAATACCAGGAAAATTAAAAATTCATATTAAAAATTGACTGATTTATGGATTTTTAAAAAAATATATTTTTATTTGAGATTCAATTATTTCAATGCAAAAAACAAAAGAAAATTCTTATAATTAATTGTCTTGTATTTAAAAGTTTTATCATTCGGTAAAAGCTTCGATTTATTTAATCATTTCCGGAATTTTGAGCTGATTTACAGAATTAAATATTATGAAGGAATTGTATTTAGATTTAAGACTCAATTTACTAGTTTTGTAAACATATCTCTAAAATGTGTTCTATTAACAAAAGGATGGGTTGGAGTTATAGAGATGAAAAAAAATAATAAAAATTATAGAATACATAGCATAAAAATGATTTTTCTAGAAATTTGTTGAAACACCAACACAAACATCGCATAATATGTTCAAATTGAAGCTCATGTGCAATATTACTATAAATCTAGATTCAAAATAAAAATGCTCATAATCTTATGCTCGAACAGTACGCAAACTCGCTTCTCGACAGTCCTGTTGATACTTTAGGTTTAAATTAATGGAAAGCAAACTCTATTGATGAAAGTTATAATTTATTGTCTGCAGAAGCGAACAAAAATGCATTCATTGGAACTCAAACTAAATTCTGAGAAAAATCTTGAAAACTATCGAATAAACTAAACTCATAGATAACCAGAAACTAATATTTTGTCATATTTATGAATTTTGGAGAATATTTTAGAAAAATATGTGCCCACAAGTGAAAGGTTAGCTGTCATCCAAAAAATGTGAACATAATTGTAATTAAATTATTACATACTTATCAATGAAAGCTTTCACTGAATTTTAGTGAATAGAACTCAATTTGATTAATAAAAAAAGATATTCTATTAAAAGAACTTCAGGTTTGCACTTAATTTTATTAGAAATAGTGAATTCTTTCTCTAAATATTGATTTTCTGGGTCTGATGTGTAGGTTTTTCGACGATATAACACGACCGCAACCGCGTTGGCCATCAGTTGAGTCGAACGGGAACAGAAAGTCAGTACAATATATAAAATGAACGCAAAGCCATCCTATTATGCTTTTGCAAAACTCTCTGACGCCACACCATTCGCAGGCCAACGATAAAAGTATTGATCAACTTGTGAAATATATATACAGATATATCTTATATATAATTGTGTGCCCTCTAGAATGCTCTCTCTTTCTCTCACGAATACACTCATACTCTGCTTCTGAGTCTCTCTCTCGTACGCATTACTAGTTATTGCACAAAATTTGGTGCTTAAACATACCATTTCTCTGCTCTACTCTCTGACCTCTCTCTATCTCTCTCTCCTCTCTATCTCCCTCTCTCTCTCCCTCCCTCCCTCTCTCTATCTCTCTCTTACTCTCTTTTTTCTCTACTCTCTCCCATCTGACTCTGGTCTCCCTCTCTGGTTGGCTCCACTACTATGGCAGTGACTAAACTTCGATGACTGTATACATAGAATATTTGAGGACTTGCTCTCTAAGTTTATATATATATTATGTTACATTATTATTATTATGCCCTGCAATGCATCCAAATCTAGTGAATAAAACAAGTCTCGGAAGAGTAAATCGCTTTAATATAATAAAACATCACAACATCACAATTCTATTTAGAAAATTAGCCCAAACTTGACTCTTCTCTCGTATAACTGATATAACACTAAATCATTTCAATTTCATGCTTAAAAAGCATTAGTTTTGTGTACAGTATTGCACTTTTTAATGGACGTTTACTAGAACCGGATGTTCTTCCGGTTTTGCATCACAACTAGTGTTCAAACTCATGTATTATTGGGAAACTTTATTGTTATTTCACTCAATTTTGTATTCATGTCCTGCCGATTGACAATTTCCGGCGATAATGAAAACAATTTCTTAAGAAAAGTGAAAAGAAATAAATTCTTTTAACACTTTAAAAATTAAAGCAGTTTTTTGTAAGCTATTAGTGATTTTCCAAAAGATTGAAATTATTAGTTAATAGATCGAAAACAGAATATTAGGTACCGATAATGGCTGAGAACAATGTGTTTGTTATCTTAAAATTGAGCTTAAGAACTAACTATCGTCTAAATTATTACTCATTAGTCAGTTAATTACAGTTTTGATTCTCGTTTTATAGCGAATATAATAAAAATAGATATTCAACATGTTATTAAGCAATTCAATAGTAAAAAACTAAACTAAAGTGATAACTGCTATGAGAAGCAAATATGAGCTCAAAACTTAAAATTTTAAACAATTAAGTTTACTGAAGACCCGTTTGCAGAGCTCTTCTGCTATAAGTCAGACAGAAGAAACATTTATCAAAGGGGAACGTTATGTAAGTTATAATACTAAGCATAGGAGAGACACATGCTTTATACCCAATACATAACAACGAATAGGAGTCGACTTGGGAGTGATGACTGACTTGTAAGTCAAATCTAAACACAATCATATGATACAGCATTAAAAAAAGTATTATTTTCGGTTAAACAATGCTATTTAGGATACTTTCAACAAAATTGTACTGATTCTGAATCAACACTTTGCGAAAGATTATTAAATAATTAAATTTGACTCTTGTTTTTGCAGATGAGCTAAGCCTTGCATCAATTCATTAGTTGCCAAAAGACTCCAAGTAGTGGTAGAGTCTATTTTCTCATAGAAACCAAAAACTTCTTATGGGTTTTTAAATTTAAAAGCTTTTTGAGGAAACTTTTAGTTTAAAAAAATAGTGAATCTACTTATTGAGAATTTATTATGAAATGTTGAGCTCTTGAATCAATATGATATCAATAAATAATCAGAGACTAAATATTTTCATAAACATCAACAATTCCACAGTTTATTGAAATGAAATATCATAGGAACCCATAATCAAAATGATAGTTCACATGCTTCAGAACTCTAACTGCAGAATAGAGGAAAATACCCTTAAAATGAGATAAGGCGGTGTCGAAAGACATGGCTCATTCTCATCGAATCAATGACCAGCAATACACGGAAAGCATATTTAAATATTATAACAAACTAACATATATTGCGGACAAATTTCAATATTCAAATAGATAAAGAAATTTTCTCGAATCCCACACACAATCTATTTGTAAGCATAACTTTGAGCCCTATTAGCTATGGATTATTGATCTAAAATATATTATAGGCCAACAAGTTTGGGCTTTCGTTCACATCAAGTTTGGAAAACAAAACAAAATTCTAATTAATTTAAAAATGTTTATATTTAATTGAATTTAAAGCTCATATTTCTATAATAAAAAGCTTTTATTAACACTAATAACTAATTTATTGTATAATTATATTAATGCAGACTTTATCAAAAAATAAATAATAGCTGCGACACATGTAAAGAACTAAAATCAAGAGTTGAACTATAAAATCAAAGTTAGATAAGATTGACTTCAAAAACGCGTAATGACATCAGTAATAGTGATAACATTGCATTTCATAATTTCAATGCAAACACTCGAATAAATTCAGTTATTATTTGCATACAATAGTCTAATAAGCGCTAGAATTTGTATCCTCTGCTGCTAATAATTATTACTATTAATCATAAGATTTGATCTTTTCTTTAAATCCCAAAAAATCTTTTTAAATCTATTAATATCTGTAAATATATTTTTAAGAAATAATTGTTTATATTCAATGTAAGTTTCTTAAGACACGAATTCATTTCTATGATATTTATAAGACTATAAATTTTCTAATTCCGTCCCACTCAAGAATAGCTTCTTTACCGACCCGTAATTGACGCAAAAATTATAGTTTAATTTTCAAGTATTTTGTGCTGTCATTACATAAACTAATGCACTATCTTTGGTGGCAAAACACTATTAATAGAATTAAGTTATCAATCGATTTAAATACAAATTTTTAATTAATTATTTTTCAAATTCTTAGAGTAATGTAAATTTCGTTTTCAAAATAACTGTTTATTAAATGATTAAAAACAAAATTAAGTTAGAATTGCGAGCATTTATAATCCAGAGCAGTCTTAATTCCTGTCCCGCATTCCATTCCATTCCACGTTTACATTACTCTAGACTAGAATCGATTTAAATTTTATGATCCAATTAAAAAATTATAGCAAAATCTTTTTATCCGATTTTGTTTAAAAGTTATTTTAGAGCAAAATATATTATTAAATGAACGCAAAATTTAAATTTTAAATGAGTTATAGTAAGGATAGAAAGTCATAAATGAACTCATATTATGCCTGTAATTATCAAATTAGCGGATTATTAATATTTCATTAAAATTGATTGACAGTCATAAAGACAATCTATGGACTAAGTGAGAAAAAATTTACTTTAAATAAACATTGTTTTTGTTCTTATAATTTAATTATAGAAATTGGTATTTTTTTTATATTTGAAAACTCTCTCATTTTATAAATGATTTGGAAATAAATGTATAAAATTTCAAGTCTTCTCCAATTGTTTAATCTTTTGGCCAAAATTTGTTATACAGTATATACAGTTAGACAAACACTTCGAAAATATATTATTTTCTATTAATTTAATCCTAAATTTATGGAAAACAATAATAAATAAAACTAAAATCACAAATCAATTAAAGTTTTAATTTGAAAGATAATGTATATTAAAAGATAACATTTGTATTGCATTTTGATAACTGATTCGCAGAATCTGTAAATTAATTTATACATTGGTTTTAATTATATTTAAGCAAACAAAACATCTCTATCTCTAAATAATTCTGAGAAAAGATATGACTCAGAAAACAGTCTTAGAGTTAAAGAAATTTTTTATGTGATCATAAGATTTAAAACAATTAAATTTAATATAAAGTGTTTTTTGCGTCGCATAAATCCAAAGTCAATAAACAACTCATAAGAGAGAGGTATTCATTGTTAATAATTTAGTGATTGTGCACAAAAATGATTTATTAATAGCAACAAAAAAGTTTACTATTTTCAACATTTGAATAAATAATAAAATAATAAATGAGAAAAATTAGCTTAAAGTCAGATGTTTTGAGATGTATTTGACCATAAACTAAGAGCTGATAATCAGACATAAGATTTGGTTCATGTGTGTGTCCATAGACTCGAAACGTGACTTATTTGAGTCGTTCAGAGATCAGTTGTTATTGTATTAAAGTTTATTCAAATACTAGAATTGGCTGAAAGTTTGTGTTTCTCTTTATTAAAAACTTATTCAGTTATCAGTAATAATATACAGGTATTTGCCATATATTTGGCGCTAATCAACAAAATTGATAATTAATTAATTGATTACAACTGTAGTTTAGTTGAAAAGAAAAGTTAACAACTGATTCATTTTGACTCAATATATATTCAATAATGAGATATAAAAATATTTATTTAACATTTCATTCACAAAACGTAAACCTCTAAACATAAAAAATATATGACTTAATAACAAACGTATGCAATAAAAGGCATTTAAATATTTGGAAATCAATTCAATAATAGAGTAATAATAAAACGCATAAAACTTATAAAGTCTTCGTTTAAACCAATATATAAAAAGTTAGTAATAAATGAAAAACAGTAAACACTAAACACTTGTAAAACCGAAAAAAGTTTCAATGACTTGAAAGTGAATGAATTGTTTGGAAACGAAACGAAAGAAATAGAATAAAAGCAAATAATAAGCAAATAATCAAAAATAATGATAATTAAAGCTATAGTTGAGATGAGACTAACCTTGAATGCAACAAATGTTGAAATAATAGCTGCAGTGATGATGAACTTGTTGTTCAACACAACATAGCGTCGAAGCCATGCCTTAAGTGTCAAAGTTTAGCATTAAATGAAAACTTTTAACCTTTTGATAGACTCGGGTGAGAGCTGTACTCATGTGACACCTGCTGGTCATCGGCCGGATGTCAACGAGTCGGACAGTCAGTCGTGAGTCATGCAAATAGTCTGAAAGGCCTTAAAAAAAGTCTCTCTTTTACGTATATATCGAAAAGAAAAAGGTATTCATTGAGAAGAACTAACTGTAAAGCAGACAAAATCAAAGCTTTATTCATACAGTTGACGAGTTCTCTCTCTCTCCACGAAAACTAATGCATTACTAATGTTTAGTGTTTAGTGCTATGCAAAGGCTGTTTTGCAGCTGAGACTAAGGCGACACTCAGACGATTGCGGCCAAACATATTGCGTTCAGCAATGATAACACTCTGACGATTCACGAAAGACTCTACTTCTACTCATAGCAAAAGCTATATTACCAGAACTTGTTAGAGCTGAGCCTCTCTTGCTAAGGGAATCGAAGGGCTCTTATATGCCTAAAGAGCCACTGAATGCACAATAAAACCTCACCATTAGTCCAAAGTTATTTTTTAAACATTTTACTGAAAATCTCTTATTAAATCTCAACATCGAAATGATTTTTAAAAATAAACATTTTCTGTAAACACCCAATCAATTGGATTGGATTCAAAATAGAGATCCTCTTTGCTTTTAGTGTCAAATATTAATTGATTTTAATGGACTGTAGATATTTAATTACAGACCTCTATGTATTCAATATGTTTAAAATAAAAGTTTAAATTCCAACGGAACATAAGCAAAAATCAATCAATTCATCATTTGAGATAGGATTGAATTTATAGTGAGGCTCACTTTCGATTTAAGCTCATTCACTCTTTAATCTGTTCGAAAGAAGCTTCAAATAATATTGAATATAAAATCAAAATAATCTCTTTTTCCCGGAATGGACTTAACTGTAAAATTTTTTAATTTGGAAAATTGAAAAATAGATAAATATATTTATATCTATCTATAAATTTAAATATATATAGAATTGAAACGCTTTATTTTACATTCAAGTTTATTAAAATATAATTTCAACACAATTTTGCGGGTCTGACCGGGTTTGCGGGTTTTAAATAAGAAGAACAGCTCTAATGTAGTAATACATATACAGTTCCAGTATATATACTTTATGTTATGTACAACGTAAGTCCATATATTACTCAATTTAATTTGGTGTTATCCCTGACTTGAATTACTTTTCACCAGAATATAGTAAAACTTTTATCAACAGATATACAATTTCCCTGTTTGTTATAAATGTATTGAGAATTTTCTAGCAGTAAAATCGGTCAAAGCAGTGAACTTTTCTGTAATATATTGCATACGAATTGAACCAAAATTGCATTTTTACTCTTTTCCAATCATTTAGTTTTGCTATAGTTTTGGTTCTAAATAAATAGTCCTATAAATAGTCCTATAAATAGTTGTATTCATATAAATCTCTATTTAATACTAA
This sequence comes from Nanhermannia nana, assembly GCA_033996565.1. Lineage (NCBI taxonomy): Eukaryota > Metazoa > Arthropoda > Arachnida > Sarcoptiformes > Nanhermanniidae > Nanhermannia > Nanhermannia nana. Next base: position 63,641 of record JAUJYT010000002.1, read on the forward strand.
ATTAATCACAATTTTGAGATCTTATTAAACATGAAAACTATTAGACTATCAAATAATTGATTTTTTGTTTTTACAAAACTTCTGTATTTTTTTTATAAAGAAATCATTTAACGAAATAAAAGTTAGAAAGTTATGAATTAATGCAAATATTTTTATATTTATGAATAATTTTTATTGTTAAGCATTAATCACATAACAAACTGTGATATCACTGAAATTCAAGTATTTTTCTCCGAATATTGAATCGAGTTATGACCCGATTAGCACACGATTCGCGTTAGGAATACTCGTTATTGAAAATTACTCTTAACTAACATTTGTATTTTCCATAAGAATAAAGACTTTAAAGAGTGAACTTTAACATTAGTTCAATGATATATCTCTGTAAAAAGTTTAATAATTAATTTATAATTATTATGTTCTCTCTATCGAGAGGATTAACTTTCAAAATAGGTTTACTGTAACGAAGTCTTACTGTAATAGTTGACGTCAGACACTACTCTCAAAACCTGATCTGAGAAATATGGGGTAATACGCATGCATTATAGGTTGGCATCTGTTTGAGTGTAATTCGGGACTATTATATGCATTTTTTAAATTATACTTTTAGACAAAACATGTTATTTTGAAACTTTGTTATAAAAAATTAAGTCGATTTAATAATGGCTCAAATTTTCATAAACAACATCAACTTTTAGATAATAGTAAGCAAAAGTTTATTTTTCATAAACCCTATCAAACAATTACCTATTATTCATAAATTTATCTGAAAAATATAAAATGGATTTGTAATGAAAATCGATTTATGTGAACATCAATTTCACAAATCATTATAACATGAAATCCAAACTTTAAAAAAATTAATGTAATATTAAATGTAAAAAAAAACAAATGTTGATAATTAGTAAAAAAAATTTTTAAGAATAGTTTCAATTTATTCAATTGAAAAACTTGCAAAAATTGATTTCATACTAAGATATTTAAAATAATGGGCTTTATTAGTCATCTATAAAATTAAATCAACAATTATTAAATAAAATGTTAAATAAAATTAAAAATACTTTCTAAATAAGAAAACAAATTAAATCAATAAAATGAACTTTTGCCCGAGTTTCATATTTGAAAGGCCTTAAGCCTTGTATTTTTGAATAGTACTATATGTTAGAGACACTCCATATTCTGCAGGTCTGTTAAAACAGCTTTTACCCAATACGGGATCCAATAGAATACAAACTAATAACTTGTTAGTGGGAGAAAAGAGAGGGGATAGAGAGGGAGTCCAGAGAGGCATTCAATGTATTGGTAAAAGCTATTTATTGCCAAAACAGATAAAATAAGTTGAAAGATCTGCAAAATCATTGAATACCTTTACTGAAAACGTCAAAAATTTGAATACAAGAATATTTCTAAAAGACAATAGATTTAAATTATTTTAATTACATTAATATACTTACAGAACGTATAGAATATTAACTGATATGCTTTACATTTTGTTGAATAGAAATAAACAGTTTTGGGTTCTTGGGTTCAATTCTAATAATCAGATTCTGCAATAAAAGTATTGTAACAGAAAGTAATGATACCTTGTATTACAGCAATGATTATGTTATACTAAACTATACTATACTTATGATTTGTCAACATTTATTAGAAATCAAATCAACGAAAGCAGAAAATATTAACAGAGACTTAATTTCAACTTTAATATTAATTTTATCTACGTTACATAATATTGTAGATATGATCGAGTTTTATACAAATCTAAGCACAATTAACATTCAAAGAGTGACTTCTAATTTGAGATTACTTGCAATTTCAAATCAAACATATCTCTGTTCACTCTCTCATTCAATATATATTTTACTTCTCAATTATCTGTTAATGACTATTATTTTTAATTCAAATACTAAAACAATTCTAACTTTTAACGAGTTTTCTAGAAATCTATTAAATCAGTCATTATATAAAAGTAGTATTTGTTTCGACATATTTTATATTTTTAATTATTGATATAAAATATCTATTGATTAAACTTGATATAGGTATAAAATAACTATTTCTGATGCATTGAGTCTAAAATTTAACCTTAATTTGTTGAAAACTTTTAATTGAACTAAATATTGGTAATCAAAGCAATACTTAATTCTTAATTTGTTTAAAACAAATCTATTACTTAAAGGTTAGAATAGAGTATCAATTTTCTAATTTAATTGAAAATATTTAATTATAAAAATCTATCACAAAATATAAGTTCATTCTATTCTAAGTAGAGTTCATAACCTGGTGTCGCAGTTCAAAGCTCCAGAAGATCTACTTTGGAATATCTTCGGACAATTAAGACCCAGGAAAATAAATATCTAGAATCTTAATAATTCATATCTTACAAAAGCATTGAAATGAAAAATGCAGTTCAAAGCTGTTTATATTTATAAAAAAATATAATTATTTTTTATATCTCACAAATAATTGATATGTTGTATAAATTTATAATTAACGGATTAGTCAGTCTTATACAATTAGATCATAGTTTTCCTATTTACCTATAGGGGTCCGAACCCAATCCGGACCCCACTCTTGTGTAGCAATGGTTTATAGCATATAAGAGCGGAAATGAAACATTTTTTGCATAAGTCGAAAAACGATATGCATTAGAGTTAGTGTTCAAATATTTTACAATACATCTTAAACTAAACAAACATTTCTTTAGTCTCAATGTATTTATAATTATATTATAAAATAATTATAAAAGTATTTATAAAACGTTTTAACGCAATCAAATTGCTATAAATTTTTATTTTTGAGAATCCATTCGCTTTATAGTAAAAACTTTGAGACTTTTTTGATTGAAATTATAATTTTCTGTCAGTTAATCACCAAAACTGGTAATTGAGTAGAAAAAAGAAGTGTTAAAAATGAGTGGATTGTAATATTGCTTACCCTATAATAATAATTATTATCTTAAGATCTGACTCAATAGTAGGAAGAATATCGAGTTCTTATTTAGTGAGAATATGTGCTGACACATGTTTGAAATTTAATCAAATTTAATGCTTTATTCTAAAGGGAAATCAAGTTAAGAATGATCTTATGTAAGAAAATGCCTTCAAATATGAGCAAAAGTTATAATTCATAAATTTTATCCGCCTTTTATTGCAAGCAATTAAAAGTATGGTTAACAGAGCCCAGAAATAGCAAAAAAATCGGGTCTTCAATAAGTTATATAAATATCTGCTTTTTGGCGTTAAGCCATACATTCGTTCTTTTGAATAAAAAATAAAATAATTATAAGATATGTTTATATCTTAAATGAAACAATGTTTAAGTGGAATGCAATTTAACAACATTTACATAATTGCATAAAACAAATCAATTTACATATTATTCATATGAATAGAGTAGAAAACAAGTGAATCGATGAATGATTGAAAATCAAAGCGAAGAACTGATAGCAACTCATTCGATGTACATGTGGTACAACTCTTTAGCGAGTCTATGGAGAGGTATTCCCACAACATTAAAAAAGTCGCCTTTAATCGACTCAACAAGAGTTCCACCGATTCCTTGTATACCATAAGCGCCCGCTTTATCCATCGGTTCCCCGGTATTGACATAGGCTTTAATGATAGACTCATTTAATTCAGTGATATAGACATCAGTTGCCTCGTGAAAAGTGGTGACGACATAGTCTTCATTATTAGTACTATTACTACAGTCAGAAGTACTGGAAGTGGAGGTATGAGACGCTTGTGATGGTAGTGATGATTGTGATGATGGCCCACAATCACCACTCTTCACACCTGTAGTGGTATTACTATTATTGTTAGCATTGGTCACGAGCGCAACGCCTGTGAACACTGTATGTCTTTTTCCACTCAATTTCGTCAATATATGAATCGCTTCGTCTTTGTCTTTCGGCTTCTCATAGATGGTGTCATCGAGAGTGACCACTGTATCGCACCCTATGATTAGATCACATTTGTCTCCATTCAGAGCCAATTGTCTCCACACGGAAATAGCCTTTTGTTTGGCGTTCTCTTTGACGTATTCACACGGGTGTGAAAACTGGTCTTTGTCTAAGTTCTCGTCAAAGTGTGAAGACATCACTTCAAAGTTGAGACCAACGCGCGAGAGAATAGACGAACGCCGTTCACTATTCGACGCCAACACATTGCGCTGCCGGTCAAGTATGTGACGAATCGGTTCCAACATTACTATCAGTTCTTTTATAATTCTAGTCCTAAAGCTGTTGTTCAGTCTAATGCTGTGCAGTCTTACATTTGAGTCACATTTCACTCACATCTGATTCACTATTGATTACTATTTGATTCAATTTTTTTGTTTGTTCAACGAATGCCTTCACTTGTGTTTCACTCAAACTCTTTCTGCGTTATTCATAGTCAGGGCTTTACTTCTCAGCAATGCTTTCGCTGGAACATGAATTCTAAATATCCTCACATTTAAATCCGGTTCCAGACTGTCATACATTTGGTTCATAAATGTTGTCTTTGCTGCAGAGATGTATTGCACTCAAAGCTAACATAAACTAACGCTTTGTTAATGGAGTGAGAGTTAGGTTAGAGTGCAATACATGTCTATACAGAAAAGCCAACTTTTATTCGTTACAAAACAGAAATGTAATGCCTTTAAAGCGCAACACATTCGCCGGCAATACGATTAGAAATACATAAATAAAGTAATGATATAAAGTATGTCTTCTCTCAAAAAAGGGGGTCTTTTCTAAAGTAAAGTACAGTAACACTAATGTTACTGAAAAAGAGCTCTAAATATAATGAATAACGAGTTTAAGTGAGTGTTACGTAAATCATACGTTTCTTATTATAAAAATAAAACACTGAAATGATATTTGGGTACTGTTTGGGAAGGAGAGCACCGCACAGAGCAGTCATGTTTCAAAAACACAAATGAGGTGAACGAACCAACACTTGACTCGAGTCCTGCATATAGTAAATGATGAAAATGCTCTCCAATACAGAATACAGTATAGCGAACACTATACAGTTTGCTTTACTATTACCTTAACATAAGTTCAATCACATTCATTGTTAGCGCAGACTTACTGTAGATTTCTTACCAAATGAGAAAAGTTAATGTTTTGCGATTCATTTCAACATTTATTTTAAGTTTTTTCTGCTTTTGTTTTTTAATTTAATTTTCGTAAAGAATTTGCGCTATTTTTTAACATTTCTTAGGATTAAAGCTTTTATAACTTTGTTCCTGAATAACAATCATTTGTAACAACGTATGAAATAGTTTCCAATGAAGTTAATGTTAATTAAGTTTTTGTTTTTTGTCTAATTCCGGACAGAACTTGTATTGAAATGACAGCAAATCATAAATAGATATTTAAGACGATATGCGTTAAGACAAATATGAAAAATGCAAATCAATCCTAATTATGAGAACTTTTTACACTATAGAAACTTGTTATTGAGTACACTCTAAACCTAATATTAGTTTGATTTCAAAGCAAAGCTAATTATCTGTCAATAGAAAGTGTCCTCAATTCAAAACATTCACATCTTTCACAATTAATGCAATAATTGTTTAATAATTAAATAATTATTATTTAATTAAACATAAAATTTAAGTTTTTTTGGAAAATTTCCTATCATTGAGTGAAAGACCTATTTTTTGCATTTTTTTCCTCGATCTCTAAATTATTCAATTATTCATAATTTAAAAGCACTGAAATCCAAATAAATCATTAAACTAATGAACACAAAAACAATTTATTGGCCAACAGTTGTTTTGATACAATGTCTGAATATAAGTAAAACTTATAGAAAGAATATTTATTAGAAACAAGTGAATCAACAAATTATTTGAAGTGATCTTTTAGTTGAAAGCTTATTCCCGAATCAAATTGAACCTTATTTTTCTCAATAAAATTGAAACAATAAGTTCCCAAAATGATAATCCCATTGTTAACTAAATCTGCATTTTTAATGCTAACTATGATTTGAAAACTTATGCATTAGTTTTATTTATCGCAGTCGAGGCAGTCCTTAAACTCAGAATATGTACTGATGAATAAGACAGACAATTGTGTCCAATTGTGTCTCATAATAATTAATAATAATTAATAATTTGGTATTACCAAGAAATGTGAGTCAACCTTAAAAGGTCCTAAATATTGATTGTACAGAAAAGAGTATTGCGAAAGAGCAGCACTATATGAAACACATTTCCAATGCATGCTTTCTATTATGGTTAAAGTATATGTAGAGAAAACTTGAAAACAGGAATATGGACCTTGGCTTGACTTACGGGTCCTACCATTCTATCTGTTTGTTGAGGGAGAGAATAACAAATTCGCATATTGAGAGATCGAGAGACTATTTTATCAGAAGAGTATAAGGATATGAGAGAGTATGAGCTGAGTCGTATACGAGCATAATATATATTAAGTACTGTATGCACTACATCTACTACTGTAAAGGCACTAACTCTCATAATCTAATATTTAGATTTAAAAGGACCGATGGACTGGTCCTTAAGCCTAACGATTGTCTGGCTTTTGTTGCGTTCATTTTAATCATTTACTTATTATTCAATTTTTAAAAATTAAGAAACACTAAAACTATTGATAGTCTAATAGGGAACTAATTAAAACTTATTGGACTTATTCTCACAATATTTCATTTGAAATGGTTTTAAACTTATTGCAAAATTTAAGTTTATTAAACACAGATTAAACAGACAGACAGGGACTGACTTGAGAGAGGGGGAGGTTATAGATAAGTAAAAAATAAGATGAAAATAATCGTAAGTTTGATATAAAAGTGGTCAATAGGCTTAAAGGTGGTCATAAGTTAGGGTCATAAGTGATACGCTTTATGCAGATGTTTTATAAAGTGCTTCACATAAGTTGAAAGTTTGAACCAAAGCTTTGATAAATAGAGAGTGAATGCAAGAAAAGGCAAAACCTAACTCCTAAGGAATGATCTGTTCGCCGAATGGCGTTCATTCGTTTCTCCAAACTGGAGGTTCATTGACATTAGTATTCAGTTCATATGTGTGCGAGACTTAAAACACATTTCTTGTAAAATATATACAAATTTGAGATTAAATAATAATTAATAAATACATGACTGATGTAAATAAATGCCAACAGCATGTGATGCATGTGATAATCAAAATGAGAAATGAAAATTCGAGTATATGTATAGTACAGACTCAATACAGACTCTACAGTGCTGTAGAGCGCCAAAAGTCACCTCTATCTCCATGAATGTGGAGTTGGAGTGGAATTTGTTTTATCACAGTGAAGGTAGAGTTGAGTCTATATTTCCCGAATGTTTCTGGTACTCTATTTCTGCTCAATTTAGTTTTCAATTTTTACCTTCTCTACTGTTGAGCACACACTTAAAGCGCGCCAACAACTCACTCTACTTTTATTAATCTCTAGTTATAAAACATAATTGAATCGTTAGACTTGCCTTTCGATGCTATACACGATGTTTATGGCATTTCATTAGATTTGTGTAATATTTTTATGTATAATAGATTTGGATTCAGTTCAATCATTCCATTTATGCCGCACTTTATGTTTCATAATTTAATTTAAAAAGTATTTTTCACACACAAAAAGATCCCTATTTCACATTATGAATGTCCATAAGTTTATGTTTGCTATTCTTCCAAAGCTTTAACTGTGTCTGAAATTACAAAAGAAATTATTAGTTAATAAGTTATCTTAAAATTGAAATAATGCAAATTTTCGAAATACTTGTGTATATCATAACTCAATTTTGAGCAAAACTTCATAAAGGATTCAACTCAATAGTTGACATATACTTTGCATGTGTCATAAGAGCATAATATATAAAACTATATTTAACTTTACAGAACATCTCAACCACTTGTTTCAATATTTCTATGAAATCCATTAAAAAATAAAAGATCTCGTGTTAACTCATGTCAGAGCCAAACATGACTTTTTGGCAAATCATATGATAAGAAAAACTTTTCCTAAATTTACTAATTTTAGGCAAACTCTCAGAATGACATTTGGGTGCAACGCATGGAAACAAAACTAATCAAAAAGATTTTCTCATTCTCTTTGAAAATTTGTGATTAAATCAAACTGTCGATGAGATGTTGAGATACTGATAGCACAATGACTTTCAACAACTTTCTCTTTCTCTAATGATTATGTATTTTGACTTCAAATTTGACAATAAATTGAATATAAATTAAATTAAAATATAACTCAAACACAAGGATAAGAAAAATATAACGTATTTAGTGATTATATTTACTACAAAGTGTATATAACTTATACTCTAAGGTCTATATAAACTAAAATTTTTTAAACTCATTGAAAATATAACCCAATTGATCGGTTATACTATTAATTCAATAACTTGTTTTAATTTTAATATTTATTTGTACTATAAATAAAATAAAAAAATCTTATAAAAGTTTAATAATTTTTGAAAAGTAAATAAACTTTATTTAAAACTTTATAGCAATAGAAAAAAACTTATTTATAAGTTAGAGTTTAAACCGAACAAATTGATTCATTTACTCAATTTGAAAACGGAATTCAATCATTAAATAACACTTATTTGACTAGAAATGTGTGATAAGATGCTGAAAATGATGCTCACATACAATAAATACATGGCATGCTTCACATTTCATCAGACATATCACTACAATTTAATGATAACGAGTCAAGAGTTACTTAACTCCAACTTTTGAAGTTTAGACTTTTTAGTATATATAATATGATTCAATATCTAAATGAATCAAATGGTACGCGAATTAGTTATTTAGAAATACTTTTTAATCATAAATAAAGAAAAAATCAAAATCACTAATAAATGATTTACCTTTCGATGTATTAAAATAAGTCACAGATATGGTAACAACAATCGCAACAATATTGTAAATACAAGTTTTGAAAAAGTTAAGCAAAAAACAACTACTGGTCAGAAAAGCGATGTCGAAATAGGCATATCGGCGCTCATTGCTGAAGGCTATACGAAATAAAGTTTGAGGTTTGAATGTGAATTTGAGGTCCAAATGCGAGCGAATGTATACAACAAACAGCGAGGAGGGAATGGGGAAATGCTATAAAAACAAGTTTGTGAATGGCCTAGGGCAATGGACGACGTGAACAGGAACGTCACTTTTAGGAACATGACTGTTCAGCCACTTTACTCTTTTATCTCAAGTCAGGTTTAGCTTTCTAATCAAGTTATAGTTACAATTATTTTACTCATAGAACCATTTTATGTATGCTTAACATCCAATACAACCCAATAAGTGAATAAGTTTTTATTCCTATTGAATTATATTATTTAACAAGTAATAAAAGTGTTGTTAATTAAAATAATTTTTATAAATAAATATAAATAATAGACTTTACTGTACATTTAACTTTACAAATATTTATATTTTTTTTTTTGTATTAAATCAACGTTTTATATAAGAGAATTGAAAGTATCAAAGCTTTAGTCATAAATTCAAAGCTATTAATCTATAGATTAATAACTAAATGTATAAATATATTGGATTTCCCGTAAAATCAAAAACCATTATTTAATAGAATTCTAATTACTATTAAAAAGGTTGCATATAATTGATTGCAGTGTATCTGCAATCACATGCTGGTAAGCAATTTTGAAAATAAGAAATTACACAAATATAACTAAAGTGCAAATAGTCGTGAGCCTACTTATGACACTATACTGTATATTGAATTTGAAAGATTCAGAATTACGAAGATTTTCTATTATTAATTGAGGATTTCTGTCCGCAAATCCGTATTTGAAATAATTTATTTAAATTGTTATACTTTATAATTGTTAGTTCTCTGCAAACATTACTTTAGGACAATGAAGAAGAGAGTGATTAAGGAATGGGTACTTTAAAAGAATAAGTTAAAAATATAAAAAAAATAGAATAAAAGTTTAAAAAAGAGTTGACCCGAACGTGATTCGAACACGCAACCTTTTGATCTGGAGTCAAACGCGCTACCGTTGCGCCACCGGGCCCTCAATTATATATTTAAGTTCTATATGTTGTACAGATGAGGCTCTCTTTTAAGTTTGAGTTTTTTGTAAAAACTTGTTGAAGATCTTATCGCTAGACCTTCCAAAAAACACTTTTTTACATTTCGAAACACTTCTGAATACATAGAAATAAAAACAAATAGTGTTTTAATCAAATAAATTGATTAATTTCATAAACAAAAAGAAATTGTGTTTAAAGAAAATTTGTTTTTTAAACATTTTAATTAAAGATTTAGAAACAGTTAATCATATATTGAATACAAGTTCATAAATAAAATAATGTGATAAACGATAGATTCCATCAAAATCTTTCTGAAAGTCGACTCGCAAGTTGTCTCATATTTCCATATACTTTAGAGGGAGGACTTCCGAGAATAAGATTACAAATAGCAGTTCGCGCGGCTCTTATATTCTGATATGAGCCTAATATATGAATTTTGCTTAAATAAAAAATTAATAAACAGTTAATAAACATTTAAAAAGTTTGAACATTCAAAATGCATTATAAATAAGGCCAACCTATCAGCCAAAACAATTCGAGTTCGCGTCACATTCTCTATTGTGAATTTGGTTCGTCCGCCTTTGCCTGCTATACGACCGATGGCTCGGGACAAGTGATCGCCTTTTAATGGCTTTACTAAAAGTGGTTCAACAAAACGAGATTATGTACTCTTCGAAAAATAATAATAAATAATGTATACCGTCTTGTATTTCAAATGATTCGAGAAAGAGCTCATCCAAACGAACTAAGGCCAGAGCGTCGTCCACATCAAAACCCAAAATAAATGCTTTTACAAAATCTGCAGCTTTTTGTATAGCACTCACATCAACGGTCTCTTTGCATGACTAGAGTTAGAAATATTCGAATAAAAGCATATTTAAGTTAATATCAAATCATTTACAAAACAACTGAAAATTATTTTAAGGCATAACTAGAGCTCCAAATGCAACGAAAACTGTTTTCTCTATTTATTGTTATAAAGTATAAATTAATTATGTTCATGAAGTATTGCAAATAAAGGTACTGTACAGTAGAATTCGCCAATCTATGTGATAATATTGTATATGATGTCAAAAATATAAAACTAATTCAAAACGCGCTGTTTTAAGGAAAGCATAGAAATAATTGAATTTTATATAAAATTTGAGTCATTTTAAAAGCAAAATTGTTTTGATATTAATCGTTAATGAATTAAAGCTAAAAAATTAAATTATTTAAAATTTCATTTGACTAAGAGCTAAAATAAATATAACTCAAGAAAGAAAAACAATTTTGATAGCGTTTTATTAAAGATATGGTATTGTTATTGTGCCCATTCATGAGAGCTATGCATATCTGCATTCCATACTTCATGTGCATCATTCACAAGGATAAACATTTCACTATTTTGATGACCCATTTATTAATGAGTATGACTTTTAAATTACTTGCAACAAAATTAATTAATTAAATAATTGTTCAAAAAGTAAAAAACAAGTCTCACTCTTATTTCGATTATACGAGTCTTTAAATTGAATCTGATTTGTAAATGTAAATGATCTACAATTGGTGTAAATATTTTCATCCAATTTTCTTTGAGAGGTGTATAACGATGTGCTGGAACTGGAATCTTACGCATCTCTATCTGTCCACTCTATTGGTAATCAAATAAATATTAATATTAATTGTTAGTCATTAATAGCATTGAAGGACAGCTGTTATACTGTAGAAATCTATAGCTAAACACTAACATTAATAAAAGTCTAATTTTTCATATAAGTGGTGAATAAAGTCTTAGAAAATGAGACAATTGAGAGACCAGCGTTTTCAGGGTTTTGTTTAAGTCAAAGTATTCTCAAATAGAATAATAACTGGGAATAATAGCAAATTGTAATTCAAATAATGTCAGACTTTAGGGAAAAATTGATTTATGTGAAGAGAATGAGCAAATCATAGGCTGTTAGATATTTAATTGTTTATAAACACTATTTAATGCGTATTACTATTAGTATTGATTATTCTTTTTTATTACTTCACTAAAGCTCTCAAAACAAAACCGGAACCGAATGTCTCTGCTTTTTATTAAGAGCTAAAACAAAGCTCAAAATAATGCCACTCTTTCAACAATGGGCTGCACTTCTGAGTCACCCATATATTTGAAAATCATTATCTCCTTAACCTTTGATTCACTATCTCTGGTAAGGCAACAGGTCTCAGGTCTCTTGTGGTACGAATAGAGACCAGTAGTGAAACACTAAACATAAAGATATAGATTATATTTATAAAAAAGGAGATCTTAGTCATTAAAATATGTATTCTTTCAAAAAATGGACCAAAAGTGAGACGACCTTATCATTGCTCATATTGTACTTTATTTAATAGATTTCTATTTTAAAACAGTAATTAAGTTAAGGTTCGCTTCAATTCATATGACTTATTGTTGAAGACGAGCCACTGTCTCATCAAATTGAAGCCTATCCTCACATTCACTTATATAACAAATTAATTCAATTTAGACAAAAGTGAGGTAACGATAGTCTTCAATCTGATGGCACTGTCGCTCGTCTTCATCAATAAGTGACTATCAAGTGATGTCCACTGAAGTAAACCTTAGTTTGAAATGTTTTAAACAAAAGTCAATATAAATACCAATAGTTTTTCTCTTTTAATTGGTTCAAAATGTGGTAAAACGGCTTCATTTGTATTAATGGTTGCATTGTTTGCATTACTATTATCTGAATTCATATCGATTTCCATTTGTTTCGCTTTTCTTTTCCGAGACTTGACTTCTTTGAAATTTTGGTCATTTATTAATTGATTATTTGCTTCCATTTTATTAATGATTAAGAGTTCACACAATTCAGTAAAATCTAAAAAATTATTTAACGAAATGCTAAGAATTTGAGTCCACGTGAGTTAGCCTTACATTTAAAAGACAGAGAGAGCGCAGTCATGTCATGACATCTATTTGTCAATTATTTCTTATTTGCAATGAATTGTTTGAATGAATACTTACTTGAATTTGATTTGAATTTAAATTAAATTGTAATATAATTTGAAACATTAGAAACTTTATAATAGATTGTAATGAAAGTGAATGATCTGATGTGAGCTTAAATATAAAAATTTGCGCAAAAATTTATTTGGGATTTAAAATTAGAGAAATAAATGATAGCTTTATCTCATTTTATTGCAAAACAGTTCTTATAAATCACTACTAATAGTACTTATAATGAAGTCAATGTCTCCAACACTTCCTCCAATACCTCCTCCACTACCCATCGGAACAAACTCTCAACGATTGCCAACAATCACAACAATTTCAGAAAAGGAGACAACAGAACAAAAGTCTAATCCTTGCGATAGTTATGAAATATCATCAAAAACCTGTTCATTGTATTGGAATTACTTAACAGAAAGTTTAGAAGACTTTGCGATGATTTCGCTCTACAATAACGTCGAGACAGTTATTCAAAAGGGACCGAAGTATGTCTCTCATGGCTGTCAACATTCATGATTCCCTTCAATGTTATGATTATAAGAATTAACAATTAGTATAACTTATTGCAGATGTGGTTTAGTAGCTCTTGCGATGTGTCAGTCATTAGTATCTGATTCTAAACTAGAGTTCAGTCAAAACCATTTCTATGAAACCGCTAAACAAATGGGTTTTACTAATAATGGAGAAATGTTTTCAGGTAATCATAATCATAATCATATTCTCAATTCAAAGATTGCTTCAATAGTTGTGGTCTAATGTATAGCCATTCATAAACATTTACTCATTATCTCTATCTATAAATTTTTAAGTCTAATGTCTTTAAAAAAATATTAATTAAATTCCTAAAGAGCTGACTAAATAAAAGTAAATTCCCTAAAATACTCACCAATTAATAAAAAACAGTTCTATTAATTGATACTTAATATACTCACGATCTATATCTGTATATTTCAACAGTTATTTCATCTCAAGATATTTTAAACTAAAGTCTGAAATGAAAAATAACTAACTTTAATATACAATAAATTGGTATAAAAAAAAGTAAACTTACAATTAATCTATGATTACAGTTGAGAATATGGCAAAACTAGCTAATGAAGTGCTATCGGTTCAAACAGATATTAAATTCAACCTAAAGAGTCAATTAATAGAATTATTAGTACATTTGGCTAAAGGTTTGCCAATTTTAGTACCTTATGATTCTGATGGAAACCATGAACCAACGCTCAAGTCTGGACAGAGAGCGCATTGGGCTATAATTCTTGGATTTTGCATCGCTTTCAATCAAAATGATTTATTAATTGGCGACTTTGCCTGTAATGCAGATCAGAATAACCGAAAACTTTTTCATTTAACACCCAAACAGTCGTTACCAAAGTTTCTTTTAGACATAATTAATGATAAAAAGTATAAACGAATTTTCATTTATGCAAAACAAGGAAAGAGCAAACATTTGCATATTTGGAATTTTGATAAATTATGTGAAAGTAATGCTAATTTAGTAGAAACAAGTCATAAACTAAATGAGTCTCAATTAATACTGCCTTCAAATGGCGGTATAATTACGGGTTTGAATAATCAAAGTTTGTTTATAAACAGTCAAAATTATGTGTCAAATGATAATAATAGTGATTATGATAATTGTTAAACATCTTTAAGAGATACCTGTATTGTTACGTATTGTTACCTGATTTCATACTAAACAACTATAAATAATAATAAAATGTAGAAATCAATTAAGATTCACGATTATTGGCATATCTTTTCATTCATCATAAATTGGTTCGAACTCTTTGTCTCCCAGCGCTTCTTCATGTACTTCAAGGATTTCGTGTTCTGTATTCTCAGAATTTAGACCATTCGTCGCATCTTTGGTCGAATTTTCGTGCATCGAATCGACTTCATTTTGATGGTCTTCTCCGACAACTCTATTACTGTTGAGCTCAAAATCTAAATTCTTATTTTCTTCAACTGTTTTTGTTTGGTTAGAATTTTCCTTCATATTAAGCATTTCTAATTCTATTTCTTCATCCAAAACATCATTTACTTCTTCCTTTTTATAGAGTTCGTCGATTTCTGACAACTCTTTTTGGACTTTAGCTCTTTTTTCAGCGACAATTACTAAAAAGAAATAATTATAATAAAAAACTAAACTTTTATGATCCTTAAACTTAAAACCAGATCTTGACTCACATCTATATTTATCTTTAGTTTCTTGTAATCTTTTTTCCGATTCGGGCGTATGCTTTGCTGGTAAGTAAAAGATATGAGGCTTTGTTTTAGTTTGAATGAAATTTCCGAGATGTTGGTGAGACTTCTCCCAGTCCTGATGCTATTCAATGAAAGCATTACACAAATTAATGTCTAAACAAAATTTGAATAAAAATAAACTTACGATCTCTACTCTCAACATTTTGTGCTCAATTCTTCTAATCTGCGCCTGTTTTTCACGTCTGACCAAAAAGAGTTCTCTCCTCTCTTTTCTGAGAGCAGTTCTCTCTTCTTCTGCGGCCGCATCCAATTTCTTCTCGATCTCCACCCTTTTCTGTGATTGCTATAAATATATAATCAATAGAATAATGTCTATAATCATCTCATTTAAAGAAACATTAAACAAAAAGTGACAAACGGTGTCTTTTCTCGAGGATTCTTCGCTTTGAAACTTTTGAAGAGTTCCCAAAATCATACCAAACATGCGTTTATTTCTCTCTAAACTCTTTTTGTCATTTTTTTGTTCTTCCAAAGCCTGAGTTCGAGGTTTTACTTCACGATTAGTAGCGATAACTGACGATTGAAGAGTTGGCTTTCGCACCGGTGTGTCGTCTGAGACAACATCAGTGCGTTGCCCGACATGTATACTAAACAAACACTCAATTTATTTAACATTCATATAAATCAAACATAAATAACATATTTATTAATTTCATACCGACTGAAAGCGCTGCCAAAGAAGCGTTTTTTTCTTTGCGGTTCATCCGTTTGTTCTTCAATTTGTGAGATCGCAGACGAAAAAGTGTTACCAAAAGGAGCCGTAACTCTATTTCGAGGGTTTGGTTGCGCTTTCGCTCCCTTTG